>MU183913.1:214962-229656 GCA_016904865.1 Pissodes strobi
TGATCGATATACTGCTATAGCGCGTTAAAGGCGGTCTAACAGAAAAGTGTTACTTTTCCTTTCACCTTGTATATTAACAATATTTTTTTTGTTTTCCCAGGTACGTATTTGACATTTTGTTTCTTAATTTATTTTCGTGAAGTATAGTATTAATACAAAAATCGTTGAGAGGAAATAGGTATATTTTCTATTGGTAGCGTTGTTGCAACTTTTTTGACGCACCCGGTACGTTATAAATTACTTTTTGTGACTTACCTAGTATATATACGACATTTTTAGATATAGTCTAGTTAATATCATTTGTACCGGTACTATTAATAATAATTATTTGACGGAAAAGATAGCTATTAGTATTTTGCTTAATTTTTGTCACACCCTGTACAATGTGAATGGGTTTTTTGATGTTCCTAGTATATGTGTGCAATATTTTAAGCATAATTATGGTCATTTCGTAACATATAAGTGACAACAAAACTGCATTTCCAATTTGTGGTATCCTCTCAATACTAAGCCTTATTATTTTACCGCATACCCCAAAATGGGATTTTGCAGCCAATATCTCGAAAACCGCTCGAACGATTTCGTTGGTGCAATGATAACTTTTGATCGGGAACTCGAAAACAACATCATATCAAAATTTCAGCCAATTTGACCGGAACCAGTTTTCCATAAGCTCCCTGCGGGGTCCTTTGTGCATTTAAATCAGCATATGTCAGTTCTTTAATACCCCTTAGTCCAAACCTGGATGGTCGATTCCATCATATAAAGCTAAATGTCACTTTGTCATTTCAATCGGGTGTAAGCGTTCACTCAAGCAAGAGCGAAAGTTCTCGTTCTCATCTTCACGCCAAAAGGTACCATCCTTTTAGGCAATTTCTCCATTTGTATGCACAAATATTAGAGAATATTTAGTGTACCTCTGTTATTTTTGTGCACATTGGACAAAGACCTCGTTTAGGCGTTTTTAATGCCATTCCTTAAGGCCAAAAACGACGTAGCGTCTCGGCTTGCCTGTCCTGTAGTTGAAGAAAAACAGCAAAAATGGCGGTGCCGAATTTGTAGCTCAAATCGTGCCTGTAAGATTCAAGTTAAGGAGTTGAAGTCAGATCCCTGCCTGATTGGAGGGAAGTAGAGAGAAGCGTAGATCAGGGTATTTTGTAGAGTGAAAGGAAGTTGAAATTTTAAAGACAGTTTCATTTTAAATTAACAAATCAAGAACTTTCAGTAGATTTCACTTTATAAATAACCTGTTTTGTAATATCAGTTGTATGTGTGAAAGGATTAATGCTTGAAATTAATATAGAAAATACTGTATATTTATATTTATCATAAATACAATTTACACCTGCATTATTAAATTAAATCAAACCAAATACATGTTTCAGTTCATCTTATAGATATAATCTCACTACCCTATGGTGGTACAGTTCATTAAAAGTGGTCAATTAATAAGTAAGTTACCATGGTTTTAAGCAATAATAAAATCAATTGTTTATTCCGACCAGTCAGATTAATTTTTTTGTAGTTTTTAATATGTTTTCCGTTTTTTATCTAATCGCAGTTCGGAGCCTTCTCTGGCTAAGGTATCTGCGGCCTCGATTCCCGGTACACCCGAGTGTCCTGGTACTCAGATCAGCGTAACCTTTTTAAGCTTTGCAAGTTCAATCAGCCAGCTTCTATACTCCCTTACCAATAAGGAGCACGTGTGCTCGCCGAGTGAGGCGGATAATTCCCGCCCCAGAGCCTCACAGTATGCACCAGCTCCGGACAGTGTTCCCATTCTGGACCCGTCTGTAAACCAGACTAGCCCGTTCCAGGTTCGTCCTTCCCTCCGTCTAATCCTCCTTTCTAGGGAAGAGGAAGTTCAGCCCCTCGGGGAAGCCTATCTCAGGAACCATCGCGTCATCTGGCATACTCAGAATGGCTAGGTCCCCAGACAAGCCCCGCCATAGACCACAACGGCCCTGGTAGGAGCCATTGTCACTCCACATCCCCGCATCAGCGAATCTTATAGCCGCTCTGGCTGCCTCGTACCTCACCCGGTCCACCAACGGGGGCAACCCCACCAGCACCTCCAGGGCCCTCGTGGGCGCCGTCCTCATAGCCCTGGTAATGCAGAGGCATGCAAGTCGCTCTAATTTGTCCAGCACCAGTCTGGACGCCATTTTCATGGATCCTGGCCACCAAACGACCGATCCGAGCATGAGCATCGGAGCGATCATCGTCCTGTAGATCCATAACATAGTTTTCGGCCCAAGTCCCAGGTCCCTCCCAGCGCCCTACGGCAAGCCCACAGGGCACTGAGCGCCGCGGAGGTCTTGAGCCGAATGTGTTCCTGAACGGTCAGTTTGGAGTCCAACCAGACACACAGATACTTGACGCATTTCTTAGCCACAAGAGGGATCCCTTCCAACGTGATGTTGGGAGAGACCTCCAGCTTCCTTTTTCTGGTAAAGATGACCATCTCTTGTTGGGATTGACTCTGAGGTCGTTATCCCTACTCCAATGTGAGAACCTTGTCAGTGCTTCCTCCAGAAGCCTCTGCAATATTCCCACCTCAGTACCTTGTGCCATAATCACAACGTCGTCTGCATAGACCTGTACATACCTAACCCCATGCTCTACTCTCAGGATGCGTAAGATCTCGTCCACCTCTAGACACCACAGGAGGGGGGGGGGATAACACCCCCTGAGGACATCCCCGCGACGAGTCAATCCCAGCCACCTCATCTTCCAGGCTAGCGTCGACCCTCCGCCCGGTGAGCAAGGAGCGGATCCAGCTCGTTATAACCGGACCTACCCCCGTTCGCTCCACCGATCGGCAGATCGAACCCACGGCTCTGTTCTTGAAGACTCCTTCAATAACCGCAAATACGCACACCGATAGCCGTCTGCCCCCCAGCCTCTCCTCCAGCCTGGAGACCAGGTGGTTAAGAGGCGAGTCCACCGACCTGCCTGTTCGATATGCGTGCTGTTCCGGACTCAGAGGGGCCCCTTAGAGCCACCCACTCCCTAAGGTATCGGTTCACCAGCCTTTCTAGTCCTTTCTTTACTGAATTTAATTATCGTTTTTTTAACTGGCTTGGTTCACACAAAATACCTTGCACTTTTCGTCTTCTTCGATTCTCTCAACTTATCTTCACCAGGGATGTAAGACTTCGAACATTTGATTCGAATCTCGAGTAGAGGAATAGATTTGTCTACTTACAAATTTCCATCCGCCATTTTACCTTCTCCTATCTTCAAGAGAGAGGCGCTACGCTACGACTCGTATTGTCTTTAAAAAATGCGTTAAAACGCCCAAAAGGAGTTTTTTTTTATCCAAGCTTGGATAAAGAGAACCGAGTACATCAAATATTCTCTAAATATCTGTGCAAACAAAAGAGAAAATGGCCCAAAAGATTTTGGCACCGACGCGATGGAGCTACAACTTTCTAGCTGCTTTTCGAGTAAACGATTGTACTGCAGTTGCTGTACTAAATTGATAAAGTGGGAAATTCGCAGGATGCATTTTGAGAGAGTAGAAAATATTCTTTCTTTATTTGACATATTGTTGTTTACACAACATTGACAGAGACGAATATATATTAAATTTAAACTTTCAAAAACGTTTTTCTTAACTGAGAATGACAATTTGCTTTTCGAGATTATTTCATATAATGGAATATATTGTACCGACAATCCAGGTTCCGACTAAGGAGTAACTGAAATACGATGTTTTAAATGCACAAATTTCCGTTTACCTGGGGTGAAATAAAGATATTCGGAGTTTAATTATGGCTAATTCATACTGCGGACACACAGGGTGTATCGCCAAACTATACGGTGAAAAACGACAAATTAATACACTTGTTGGGGTGTTTCCCCAACATTATTAAAAACAAGCTGTCGTTTTTCCACGATATACACATACTCTTAGGTGTCATCGGCAACAGCGCCGCAGTAGCTGGAAGTTGCACAAATTGTACGTCTTGCGTTTAATTTTATAAGAGGGGAAAGAAGAAGGTAAACGACGTTGGCGTCTTCATATTTAGTACATAAACAAATCTGTCTTTTTTAATATGTCTTTGAGAAAAATAGAAAACACTCCATTTCGGTGCGATACAAATAGCTCTAACTCGTGCCATTGAAAGCAAAATGTCAAAAACATAATTGTATTCTACTTTGAAACCATTAGCTCCTAGTTACCTGAGCTGGAAAACTTTTCACTCTTACTCGGATTTGACATCCTACATATTTAATTCCAGCCAATTTCGAAATGTTTTTAATAAAGCGATGCGTCAATAAATACACTATTAACTGCGGGAAAACCTACCTTTATTTAGAAGAACTTAAGAACCCATTAAAATTAACACCTATAAAATTAAAAAAAAATTATTCATGTAATAAAATATAAATAATATAATGTTAAATTGTGCTAATAAAATCTGAATTATATTCAACAGTATTCAAATGAATGATAATCAAGATTTTGGAAAAATCAGAATTGTATTTTCAAAAATTTATGGTCAAGATAACATCAGATTAATATTCTAAATTTTGTTTTAGACTAACGGAACTGCACCCGGCGGTAGTGATACGTATATTTTCTAAGGTAATTATTAGTGTGTCCTAAAGAATGCAACCCTTGTGATAACGTTTTTGTTAGTAATCGTGGTTCTAGAACCTCCTTTTAGTAATGTAAATGGCCCCGTCTGAAACAGCTTCTAAATTTGTATCGTTATATTGGCTTTCCTAATAAAAATATATATAAAGCGATAATTAAATGCAACTAAACTCAGTAGTAAGAATATAATGATATTGTATATTTTTAAGCGTAATAAAATTGAGGAACTCATTGCACATATTAGACAAACAAATATAACAATCCGTAAGGGTGCTTAAGAGAACTTAGGAATAGTAAACTAAAAGGACCATTTGGTTTCCGCTTAATCTTCAATATAAATGTCAGTAACTTATTTCAATAAACATGCACTATTTGAAGAATATTGTATAGATTTGAATGCTTCATTTCATTGAAGAATATTACAAATTAGAAACTTAATTTACAAAGTGCTAGTTATTGTGAAATTAGTAAATACAACACAATATTATAAGCATGGTAGAGCAAGATCAGCTGCTGCGGTGTATACAGTTTTTTGCTGCGAAATAGCGCACCAAACTTCTGGGAGGAAGATTTTGCGACGTTAGCAACGTGGACATGCCAGGACATATTGCTGTTGACGGAGACACCCAGCAGTCCGATTGACGAGGATGAAGGAATGGTGGATCCTGCCGTAATGATGACAGGGCCCGCCGTATTGGTTTTCTTGGTAAATGTGGCCGGTTGGGTTTTTCCTGCATTGACTTGTACCAAATTTCTGTCGCCCTAGGTTCGAACCCTCTCCAAATCTTGATTAATTGCTGTAATCTGATCCTGTCTGCGGTGATATGTCTCGGTCGCTGGTAAAGGTTTTTCCGATCTAAATTGGGAGCTGCAAAACTGTAAACAGGATTATTAGTTTCGGTCAGCAGGACATTAATGAGGAACAGATGAGGAACAGAGTTGGCAAAAGTATTGGGCCCTGAGGTACGCCCGAGTTAATGGTGAATGTGTCTGAGAGGTTTCGATCAACTGCAACGGCCAGAGATCGGTTCTTAAGGAAACTGGCAAGCCAGCTACAAAAAGAGGCTGGCAGTCCGCTAGACGGCAGTTTGTTGAGCAATCCGTCATGACAGATTCTGTCGAATGCTTTCTAAATATCCGACACAATCGATCGAGATTATTCGTAATTCTCAATTACCCTACTCTATCTATGAGTGACATAAGCCAATATATCCTGCTAATCGCTCTATCTCTCTTTGCAAAAGCAGTACTGGTTAACGCTAATTAATCTGTTGATCTGAAGGTACTTGAGCAGTTGCTGATTGACTACACGTTCCATGACTTTGGAGATTTTGGAAGCAATGCAATTAGGCGATAGTTTAATGGCGTGATTTTCTTGCCTTTCTTGGAATAGGTTGCAATCGTGCGACTTTCTAAGAAGATGGGTAACACAGAGAAAAAGTCTGGAGAAATGGGTGTTCATTGGCGCAGTTCTTTAACACGATGGCAGGTATTCCGTCCGGTCCTGATGCCTTTTGCGTGTCTAGTTCTTTAAGGATTTTGCGAATATCACGGTGATGAAACTTGACTTCTGCCATGGTAGTGTTGATGTTCGGTATGGTAGGGAGAGCCTTACCTTGGGGGATATTTAAGGTATAGTGTGATGAAAACATTTTGGCGAGTATGTTTGCTTTTTCCTTAACTGTAGTCGCCGTGACGCCGCCGGCGCCGGCGCCGCCGCGTTCGTTCGTCAAAGGTGGAAGAGACGTGTTTGTAAAGTTATTACTTACTGCCTTTGCTACCGACCAGAAATTCCTGGAACCACTGAGGCATTGCAATAGTTTATTCCTGATCCTTGGGTTGTGTTTGTCCTTAATTTCGTCAATCCCACGTTTGCATTCGTTTCTCGCTTCGGCGAAATGATTGCGATTTTCAGCGGTTTGATTTTACTGCCAGTACCTGTAGGCTTGCTGTTTCCTACCTACGGCTTTTTCGCATCTTCTGTAGAACCAGGGCTTACCTTTTGACGGTAACTTGGTGGAATTTGGGATATATGCCTCCATTCCTGAGGAGATTACTTGCGTAATCTCTTCGTAGCAGACTGACGTGCCAAAGCAGAAGTCGAGCCATGGAAAATCTAGGTAGAACTCTCTTAGATCATCGTAGTTTGCACAATTGTAATGCCAGATTTTACGAGGCAGTGGCGGATCTTTCTGTAGTAGTGGCAGTTCACAAACTATTGTAATAAGTTTGTGGTCAGAGGACCAACTGTCAGCATTTATGGTTAGAAAAAGATCCAGGAGGGCGGTAAATTAGCCCCACTCTGTCAGTTTAATTAACATTTTATTTATTAATTGTATTAAAGTGAAGCAGCAATTATTTGCATTTTTCAATTAATAGCGGGCGTCAACTGACTGCTTTGATTGGATACGGTTATGACTGTAATAGTTGATCAGTATCTACACTCCTGGACAAAAAACTTTTGAGTTTTTCATCGACCTAAGGTTGGGTTTTGCCCTAAATTGCCAAACACTCTGTGGAAGAATATAGCGACAAAATGAAGGGCTAATATATGGCATTTTTAAGCCATGAAATTTCCTAATATTTAAATGCATAACAAGTATACAATACAATTTCATGAACCGCCTGCTGATACCCTACACTGTAGAGGTGCATCCATCTAATGATATTAGATATAACGGATGGTGTGCTTAGTCCATTCGTTCTGCATTGAAGGATGGAATCCTCTGTGCAGTTAGACGTTCACCAGCCATGGAGCGCATTCGAACTATTGGTTCTCATCAGCATGGCGCAGGTGAACATCGAACGACCCAACTTTCAGTTCCTAATATTTCCTTTTATTAACGATGTTAATATCTTAATATTTTAAGTAACGACAAATGTTAGAACGAAGGTATGCAATTCACGACAATAAAAAAAATTAAAACTTTACAGATAACAAATAAATAAACAAACGAACACTAATATCGTGTATTGTCTCCTCGTGCTCTAATAACTGCTGTCATACGACATGGATTTAATACAATTAGGCGAGTCTCTCTATCTTCAAAAGAAACGATTCGAAGATCTGGAATGGTTTATGGTTACCTGTTGCCCATTATCCTCCCTTGCATATACCACATGTGCTCAATCGGACTTAGATCAGGACTAGGTGGAGCCCGGTTTAATGTCCATTTCATCCAGATAAGCCTAGCATCATCGTGCAATTGACAGAATGACGTTGTTCGCTATACATTCCATGATACAGATATTGATATCAATAAAAAAAACCGTATTCTAAAAAATGACGACTGCTTAGAGATGGCATACTAAGACTCATCATTTTGGTGTTAGATTCAGAAATTTAGGGCAAAATGCAACTTTTGATTCAACACCAAATCTTTTTGCAAATCCAATATCAGATGATAGTCATGATAAAAACGCTTACAACTTGAGAAAAAATATCAAAATCGATGCAAATCATCAAAAGTTTGTTTGTCCATTTTTTTTTTCGCTCAGGAGTGTAGTTTTAGCTCAGAGTTTGAAGAAAGGCCAACAGAATCGTTGATGAGGTGGCTCAACCTCCTGCAAAACTTTATAAGTAATTTCTTTTTTATTTTGTAATGATTCATCCAAACATTTTTCGGCTACTTTGGTAGGTTTTCAACTGAGTGGCGAGTATGGTGTCTGAAGATCTTCTATAACAATGCCCTGTTCTAGATTCTGGAGCTTTAAAATTGCCATCACTTCAGATGGCTTTTTGCGAAATTTATTTATCCCAATACGTTGGGTTGTACACTTTTTCTCCAGAAACCACAAAGGTTCTACTTTGATGAGTTTTAGTTTCCGCAATTCTAATCTATATAGTTAACTGTTCTGAACAGCATGCTCCTGTGATTCCAAGAATTAAAGAGATTTGGTGTTTTAGTTTGTTTCCTTGGAATCCCATGGATTTCTCTTTAAGAAAAGCAATTACTCTTCAGCATTGGAAACCTTGACCATAGAGTGGAAGGTTTAAAGCACCTTGAAAGTGCTAATAATACCTCTTTCTTTTACAAGTTCGTCACATTTTTCTTCATGTTTTATATTCATTTTCATACCTACATGCCGCTTCTAGAATTTCCTCGGGAATGGCATCAAAATTTAGTTCAAATTCTTCACTATCCATATTTAGTTCAAAAATCAACTAAACACTATCTAAATAATGAAGTTTAATAGAAATGGTACATTGACGTTTATCAATAAGATTGCGAAACTAATATTTAGTAACATGACAATCAGGCATTTCAACGGAAGGTGAGATAATCCATAATAATTTGGAATTGTTATTCACTTTGCAGGTATGAAAAAGAATATAAAGCATTCAACGAATACAATATAAGGAAAAATTTAAAGAATTTTTACAAGACACAAATTACAGATTTATAAGTTAAAAACATGTTTCCATAGCCCTAAATGAATTTCACTTTGTTTGATTCTTCATGCTAATATAGTTTTTTTTCAAAGACCAAATATGTGAATTATATATTTTTTACAGCCATACAGACCGGACCCCTGTGATTTAGTCTACGCAGATGTAGACTACAAATCGAACTATGGACCGATCAACTACAAGGCGGCATCAGTCTACGCGGCCATGAAAAGAAACAGATCCAATAGTAAAATGGAGGAAATCGATAAACAAAACTTGCTGTAAAAAATTAGCTCTTAGTAAGTTGTTTCTTAAGATTTGCAACTTGAAGACATTTAATCGGACGGTGATATACAATTTAACTGAATATGTATTTGTTGAGTGAATTTAGCATCAATATAACGCTTTCTTACCAAAGATATTTTTTAGTAATTTAAGCCTAGTAAGTCACGAGTTGCAAATCTTACACAACATTATCATTCACGCCTAAGAGTGACGTAGCTAGGATATCCATTTTTAAGTAGGAAGGGAGGCAGTAATATATCTATTTGAAAATTTCTTTTCTTAGCGTTTATTGTTAGCCTGTTTTTCTGGAGGCTGGTTGGACCTGGCGCATTTTTCACAATATCTTGTTCCTGTGTGGGTTTATATACGTCACTTTTCCCAGGCTTCTGTTCTATTTTGTTTTCTGCTGAAGACATACCTGCACTTGATGTATCAAATAACACTCTTGACAAATTCCTAAGCATGATAGTTTAGATTCAATATCTTTACTTTTTGCAGCTTGCAAATATGGTGCAACTAGCATATCATTGGCTCTCTCGGATGCATCTGCAACATATTCAGAGCTAGAGGTGTCGTGTAAAGAAATATCTTCATCGGAACTTTCCGAACTGCCCACAGAACTCTTGGGTTTTGTGTCTTGTTAGCATTTTTGTAATTGGAGTAGAACTGTTAAGTGATGTGGCAAACTTGGAAGTCGAAAATGAAGAAGATGCTTGGATTTCCAGAGGAAGCTTCCATTCTGTTATTTCAGATGGGGCGAAGGTAATATTTGGGAGTGCATTGGGATCGTAAGGATATGGCCCTGTCGATGAAATCCTGATCGTTAGACGCTGCAGTAGCTTTTGACCATACTTTGGAGAAGATATATCCAAACGAAAAGTTGGTGATTTGTCAATAGGGCTTATTTGTCCATTAGGTTAAAGCGTACTGGGATGATGACGATTCAGATGCTTTAAACACAGCCACAGCATCCAAATGAGAAAATACCCCGTCGAAAATAAGCAGTACTTTGCCTGGGGGCTTATATTTCGCATCATTTTGCATCCACTTTATAAAACTGATGTTGTCATGCGGTCCTTGTTAATCATCTCAAAGACTGTGCCTACTGGTAAACTATCTAACATTTTGCCCTTTAACAAAACCATTGGTGGAACCATTTGTCCAATAGCATTCCCGCATCTAGCAATTGAAACCTTTTCTTGAGATATCAAATGATCCTGTTTAAGTTCTTCCCGAGCAAATATCTGCTGTGATTTATGTAAATCCTGGCGGCATCCTTTACATCAATATTCAAAATCTTACTCTGGAGTAAGTATAAATTTCGCATAACTGGCAAAATAAATTGGCCGCTCTAGCAGGATTCATAATTTCGCCCAGCAATACTCTTAGTATCACTTTGGATCTGAGTGGCATCCCAACATCGGCGTGCTGAAAAATTATTTTACAAAATTCGGACTATTGTTGAGGTATTAGGAATGAAGGCCACCCAATTTTTTCCGTTTTCCTGCTAAGAAGTGGGTACCGCTGTTTTCTACAGCCATTCCATGTTCGCATGGAATGCATTAATCTGGAACAAAATTTGTTTTCAAAAGAATGCAAACTATTCAAGGATACTTGACATTTTATATCAGATTAATATGCAAAAACTCTTATTTGGAATATGTTTCAATGAGGGCCCACCAGGGCCTTATTTATGAAAACACCTTTTTGCTTACCTACTGTATAAGCGGCGTCTTCTTCAATTACTGACACCATGGGCAACGACCCCTTTTTCTTCACCTGGTCAGTACCTTCATTCCACCTTTTCTGTACTCAAATGTAACCTTAGTTATAGTGAAATGAGCGTAGGCCAAAGCACTTTCCGTTTTAACACACTAATTGAGATTTCGGATTTAAGGGAGCACACAATTTAAAGGGAGCATTTGTATATTAAATCAATACTTACCTACTTACTCCGTAGCACTACAACCGAGGATGGGTTTTGGCTGCCTTGACTATTTGCCTCCATCTAGAACGATCTTGTGCCAGCTCCCTCCATTCTTGCTAGTCCACTTCAAGGATAGCTATGTCCTTGCTGATGGTATCCCTCCGTCTAAGCCTAGGTCTTCCCAGTGGTCTTTTCCCTTGTGGGGCTTTCTCCCATACCCGTCTTATTAGTCGATCATTTTGACCTCTGTATGTGCCCTGCCCATCTTTAGTCTGCTGGACTTTATTTCCTGAATGATGTCAGGGCTTTGATATATTTGAGCAAGCTCCGCGTTGCTTCTCATTCTGTAACAGCCGGCTTCAGGGTCTCGGTATGGGCCATACATCATGCGCAGGATTTTTCTCTCAAATCTTCTTAGAAGCTCCGTGTCGCGAACTGTCAGGGTCCATGTTTCACTGGCGTAGGTGCTACTGGTCGTATTATTGTTTGATAAACTACGGTTTTTGCCTTTCTAGTGATAAATTTTGGCTTTAGCAGGGTTTGCATTGCAAATCTACATTTGTTTGCTTTTGTGATACGCTGTTTAGTCTCTTCCTGCATATAATTGTCAGCGGTTATCACTGCGCCCAGGTACTTGAAGATCCGCACATGCTCGAAATTATATTCATCCATGGTGATGTTTTTTCTGATTCTGTCTCGTAGGGGATTGCGGAAGACATGCCTGTATTTGATCTTTCCTTCATTTATTCGGAAACCTATTATCTGAGCTTCTTTTTCTATCTTTATAAAGTCTTCCTTCACACTTAACGTACTTTCTCCTATCACACCCATATCAACCGCGTAGGCCAAAACAAGCTCAGAGCCACCTGGACCAAAAGTTCTTACCGCTTTTTCTAGTGCAAGGTTAAATAGCACTGGCGACACAGCGTCACCCTGCTTCAGGCCTCTGTTGACAGAGAATGTTTGGCTGTACTCTCCTTCGATTTTAACGCAGCTCGTTGTCCCCTCTAGGCACTTTCTACACAGTCGAATCAGCTTGTGTGGGATTTCAAGTTCTTCCATAGCTTCCCACAACTTCACCCTAATAACACTGTCATAAGTTTGTTCAAAATCTATGAACGTGATATGTAAATTTTTGTTACACTCCCAGCATTTCTCTAGAGTCTGACGGATAGTGAAAAGCTGGTCAGTTGTTGATCTTCCGCTTCGAAAGCCGCATTGGTAGTCTCCGATAATCTCTTCGATATATGAAGAGAGACGTTGACAGAGACAGTTGGAGAAGATTTGACAGACGTGACTTAGTAGCGCAATGCATCGGTAGTTTTTACACTGCATTTGGTCTCCCTTTTTGCGAATTGGGATAATAACCCCTTCTTTCCATTCATCGGGGATGATTTCTTGTTGTACCAGGTTATGTATTTGGATGGTTAGATCATCCCCCCCATGTTTCAGACTTTCTGCTAAGATATTACCTCGGCCTTCCGCTTTGTTATTTTTCAGTTTCTTAATGGCTCTAATTGTCTCTTCCATGGATAGTGGAGGGATACTGATACTGGACCTCTGCCGTGTTCTTCATGTGTCGGTTTGCTTAGTAGTTCATCAAAGTAGCACTTCCAAACTGTCTAGTATTTCGACTTTGGATGCAGTGACTGTGCCATCGTTACGCTTTAACATTGTGGCTTGTGGCACTTCTTGGACGGAATCCCTTTTTGTGCCTTCCCACTTCCTTGTAACACCTCGTTGCATTACCGTTCTGGAAGTCAGCCTGTAGATTAAGTACTTTTTCTGTCTCATATTCTTTCTTCTTTTCCCTGATCAGTGTACGAAGCTGTGTTCTTAGTTCGTTGAATCTAGTTGTTGTCTGCTCCGATGGACTATGAAGCATTTTAATTGGTGCCTCTAAGATTTTGACGTTAGGTAATTTCTGGTATGACCTAGTTATTTGAAAGTTCACCAGACAAATAATAAAAAATTACACAATAAGAATAAACTAATTAGCAGTATTAACACTTATCCCGCTATTATTTACTTTTTATCTGACTCTCCCCAAGCTTAAATTCAATCTGGTAAAACGGTAAGATAAATTCTACATGCCCTAATTAATGAAATACAGATTGCCACTAGCACTGAGTTTTAATGAGAGGTTCATAAAAATATCAAAGATGTACATCATGTTTCTACAAATACAGGTACCATAATCATTATAAATTACAGCTAAGCTACTCTCTAGGTCTCAATGCTCATCCGTAACCTACAATCCAAGCCTTAAGGATTTTAGCATACTTTCTCTCACGACGAGTGACGAATTTCGAACAGCGTTTCAGGTAGTACTTTTCCGAGCCCGATGTTTTCTTTCCACGAGCCTCTGGTAAACAGAGACACTTTTCATGAGTTGGTCAATAATGTTTAACCATTTGGACTGCGTAACATTCGCGATAGATAAATTTGTTTTTGGGTAGAGTAACGATTTACCGAGCGTAGAGTCTATTTTTCCGACAAATTTTTTGAGTCCCCTCTTGGGCATAGTAACGTGCTATCCCGCGGGAAGAATATTTTCTAACTAACCCTTTCACAAAGATTTTTAGCTTTTTATACCATCTTTCAAGGCAAGTTTTCCTCCTCGAAAAATCTGGATTAAAATCTTTTTGCTAAGAACACTTAAAATTCCTAAGTCCCCGAAAATTTTAATGTGGCGTTTTAACACGTTTTGCAATTCCAACCTGGGTTTTAGTTCCGCCGGGTGTTCCAAATTAGGATAATTAAAATTGGTAATTCCAGTTAACATGATTTTTGCAATCCGATCCTAGCTCTTTGCTCGCTAAATATTCTTAATAGGAATACCCCATGGTCAAGGTTTACTTTTTAGAGTGTTGGAGGACCTATTTGATCAATTTAAAATAATTTGTCGAAACAATTTAATCAACTGCGGTTCATTACATTGGGAACACTAAACAATTTCTCAAATAATTTTAGCATTTAGGTTTATTTTCACTCAACTATTAATAACTGGGCTTCATTTATTTGATATAGTTAAAGCACAAAATTGTTTTAATTTAGTTTGAGTTAATTTTTTATCATCATTGTATGTCTTTCCATAACATGAAATTAAGTCCGTTTGAAGTACACATCCCTACCCTAATTAATCCTAAAAAGCTTTAAAGAAGTATTTCAATTAAAACAATTTGAAAAGCCAGTCAAGTTCAGGACGTACAATAGGGTATCTAAAAAATAAAATATTTGGATTATCATGATCATAATATATTAAAAGCAATTCAAAGCCACTTACCTCCTTTCCTTGGCTACGTCACTGGTCGCCGAGTTAATTATCTGCCTATTGTAACATAGCCTGGATGTACTGATGATAACTAGAGCCAGTAAATGTAACATAAGCAAAACTAACCGAAATTGTAATAACACTTTTTATGTTATAAGTAGAAACAATTTAAAAACTAAATGCATTTTAAATTATTTGTTGTATTTAAATAG
>MU183914.1:0-27848 GCA_016904865.1 Pissodes strobi
TTTTTGGGCCTGATCAACTAAGACCAGCAGATTTTGCAAACGAGATGAAGAACACAAAATTTAAAGAAGCTCTTATTGATTTCTTTGCTATACATAGAAATTGCTATTCTTATAAAAATAATGAGGAAAAAGTTGAATCGAGTATTGTTGAAGATCAGTGCTGTAATTTACATGAAGAAGCAGACAGCAAAATTATTTACCACGCATGTAGTATCGCCAATCAGTCTAATATTGTAATTAGGGGGGCTCTGATACTGATATACTAATAATAATGCTTGGTAATATGGATCATTTGAAAACTGCTTCTTCTCATATTTGGATGCTTACTGGAACAGGGAATAATGAAAGATTTATTGATGTCACAAAAATCCATGAGCAGCTTGGGGAATTACTAGCCAAAAGCTTGATTGGTTCTCATGCTTTCACCGGGTGTGATTTCAATCCTGCTTTTTTTAACAAGGGAAAAAAACCTCTCACTTTATTAAAAAAAATTGAATTTCAACAAGCTTTTGCAGCTCTAGGTGACGTTAATTTAACAGACGATCTGTTACACGAGCTGTTCAACATTATTCAAAAGTTTACTTGCCAAATGTACAATGCAAACAAATCCAAGGACGTGGATGACGGAAGGTTCCAGCTTTTTGCCAGTAGCTACAAAGCTACAGACGTAAATGAAAACTTTCATAAAAAAGTACGCAATTTCGATGCAAGTTCTGTACCACCGTGTAAGAGTGAACTGTTCCAGCAATTTTTAAGGGCACATTACATTTCCAGCATTTGGAAAAATGCTTTTCAGAAAATTCCCACTACGTTGAGCCCGCTGGAACATGGTTGGATAGAGCAAAAAAGGTTATTTGTTTTTAAATGGTTGGAAGGTGATCAACTTCCATGTTTTGTCAGCGATTTGCTTGAGGATCGTTCAGGTAATTTATTACATAAATTCCACTTTAAATATGCTTGACTCAATTTAGAAATTTGAATTCTATTTTTACAGAAACCGATTCAGTACATGATGAAATCCCATCCCAAGACGATGAAAATTATTCCGAAGATGAAAATTATCAACTTCCATGTTTTGTCAGCGATTTGCTGGAGGATCATCCAGGTAATTTATGCGTAAATTCTACTTTAAATATGCTTGGCTCAATTTACAGATTTCAATTCTAATTTTAAAGAAACCGATTCGGTAGATGATTAAAATGATTCCGAAGACGAAATGATTGCGAAGATGATAATAATGAGTTTTAAGTTACGTCAACAATAATTAGATTATTATTATTTTGATTTATCAAATTTATATTTTGCCTTAATCGAATGGAAAACACAAATTAAAATTTCAATTATTATCTTTGTACTTTGGTATTTATTATTGTTCATAAATGTGCCCATTCTTCTTATGATCCAACTTACGTCAGTAAATATGTTTGTACCTATAATTATATCAGCTTCTATATGCATAGTAGTATATTCAATTGTATGCAGATTAATAAAGTTAAGTGTGAGTACTATACATACCTATTCTCGAGCTGAAGGTAAGGTTTTGCTGTCTGCCGGGATGTTATAACTGGAGAAAACGTCTGCAGCAATAAATATAGGCTTATAATTCTATCATAAATAACATATTAAAATTTCAGATTTGTTAAAATACTTTTGAAATTTAATTTTTTTTGCCATTTTCAGAAGTGTCTGCCATGACCTCACAACCGTCATAATCGTCTGCCATTGTTATTTTTCATTAATAATAATAGTATATATTAAAATATCCAAATGGCAGCTTTGCTAATATACTTTCGAAGTTGGGCTGGTTTTTACACCTGTCACACCTTAATGACTCCATACCTACCGCCGTCGAGCTTAGTTAGTCCCGATCTCATGTATAGTAGGTAAGAGAGATTCACTGGACCAAATTATGACTTTGGTAAAATACTTATAGTCTGCCGGCCACTGGCTCTTAAACTATTAAGATAGATTCACCAGATAGTACACGAGCAATAAGCTTTTCAACGCCTCTAACAGAACATATTATAGTAGAAGAGCTAGCGGTCAAATTGACTAAGGTGCTTTAACAAGGCTAGAAATTTGTTAGCAGATGACTGAATACTACTTAATGAGAATAGTATTGACCTGTCACGCCATATCGTGTTGCGTCATTGATAAACTAATTTTTCAAAATGCAAAAAAAAGAAAAAATTATGTTGTTTCCCCAAAGCTGTAATTTTAGTATGTTCTAAAATTCTTACCTCTGAAATTAAAAAACAATGGACAGGCGATTTCGATGGTTGCATCTCCGTGCCAGGCGGGCACACAACTCCCTATGTTTTATGTATTTATTATGGTGCTTTTAGAAATACAATACATAATACATTTCCTTGCCAAAAATATTTTCTGCAGGTGTGTTGAAGTGTTGAACTAGAAAATTATAATGGACACAAAAAATACTTGATCGCCAAAATTTTTTAATTTTCAAATGAAAGAAAGAATAACAGTAAAAACAAGATTTAAAAAGACTTCAACAAAAGGATATTAAAACTAAATAAAAATTTAAAAAATCTACTTCAGCCGACTTCATGAGAGTTAAAAAGTCGTGCGTAATACGTGACGACTAAATTTGATTCAATATCCAGGAAAAATGTGGATGGTTTTCAATCATGGAAAATGGTGTTTTTTAAAGGTTTTTACACCATGCATGCTGAGGCGCCATTTTCTGAATCTGCAGGAAGTTTGCTGTAAGTAAGTAAAATTATTTTAAAGGTAGCTACTAAAATGTTCCATTATTAAACATTCGATTCAGACGTGGGACGTGGATACACAGGGTGGCCCCTTAGTGTCCCTTTATTTACAGAAACAATTAAAAATGTTAGATACAAAAATTGTAGGATATGTTGTGGTGCATATGGTAAAAATATTTTCAATTATACAGGGTGCTTAATAAAAACCTGGCGTGCGTTTTGTAACTTTTTTAAATGAAATGTTCTATATATTATTGCACATTTAGATTCTACATGTTTTCGAGATATTGACAGTTGAAAATCGGCCATTTATCCAATTTGACAACCTGTAAAATCTATACGGCTAAAGATAGAGCAAAATAGTTTGCACTTTCCTATACTGGTTTTTTATAAGCTATCTTTGACATTAACTTTATATTTAACCAGAGGTTAAATTTAACTGAAATGTTTTAACTCCTGGTTAAATCTAAAATTAGTGTCAAAAAAGCAAACTAAGAAATTGCAAACTATTTTGCTCCTTTTTAGCCGTTTAGATCTTACAGGCTGTCAAACTTGGTAACACAAATTAAGTTCGACCGCTCCATCATTAATGCCACCCACAACAAATACCGATATTAAGAACACTTTTTATTCACCAGATTTGGTTACTGAAAAGTGATTACTGAGTATTTAAGATACACATAAAATGCATTTGAAACGCGTGAAACACAACTAATGTTTAAAAAAATTGATAGGAATGACATTAACAATATTTTCCTATTTAATTATACTTTTAAACATGCTGCAAGCCTACTTGCTAAAATCTTGGTTGTGTGTCATGCGTTTTTACGGAGGATGGTTGATAAAAACTCCAAAATTCTAAATTCGGTACGAAAAATCATTGTAGATTTATGGAAAGAGGGTCTTACGGAAATATTGGAAAATCACGTTGAAGTATTCAATATATTTCTAACCAGTTAAAAATTGTGCTCGCCTGGCAGTCGCTTGCAACCAACAGAATCACCTGTCGTTTTACATAGTTTCTTAAAATAGATGAATAAACATCCCCTATAAACTATGTTGGGGTTTGGAACCTTCGGCAACATGCACTAAAACTGAGCTTTATCCACAATACCGAAACAGAATTTTTGCACTCGACGCGCGTTTCGCTAACCATGTTAGCATCATCAGGAGAGATGAGAGTATTGTGGATAAAGCTCAGTTTTAGTTAATCCCCTATAAATTATAGCTTTGTAAAAGCACCATAAAAAATACATGAAATATAGGGAGTGTATGCCCGCCTGGCACATAGATGCAACCATCGAAATCGCCTGTCCATTGTTTTTTAATTTCAGAGGTAAGAATTATAGAACATATTAAATTTATAGCTTTGTGGAAGCAACATAATTTTTGGTTTTTTTGCATCTTTAAAAATTAATTTATCAGTGACGCAACACAATATGGCGTGACAGGTCATTACCATTCCCATTAAGTACTATTTAATCATCTGTTAACAAATTTCTAGCCTTGATAAAACACCTTAGTCGATTTGGCCGCTAGCTCTTAGACTATTATGTCAAACCCTTCAAACGTCAATATTGTAGAGTGGTCTTGGATTTAGCATTTTTGCCAACTTGACTGATTCTAACATTTCTTGGTATTGTTCATTATTAACATAAAAACTGTTCGCATCTTTCGAAGACACCAACTCATCGAAAACTTCATAGAAACGCTGCGCTGTCTTAAAAGCGGGCGTCCATTCTCTTCGGTTGCCATTTTTGAACTGCTCGTGGTGTGGCGAAAGATGACGCAATAATAAATCCTTCACCCAACTTTAACCAAGCGAAAGCAGACAGAACGCGGTTTACCCGGGTAAAGCCCGAAACGTGTACATTTCAAATATATTTTGGACTTTACGCATGTATTGTTTCCTGGGTATTACGCAGTTTACCCGGGTAAACTTAGGTTTAGTCGTTTATCTAACTTTACCCGTAACATATGCAAGGACAGCAATAAGATGGGACTCTAATAATTGTAATTGTAACGAAGCCGACGATCAAGCAATAAATGTAAGTCTAGCAATACACAAGGTGTTTTGATCATAGCATTACATGGCGACCCTGACAGGACTTTGATCATAGCATTACAATTTTTTCTACTTGTGTTAAATAGTTTTCTTATTACAGTTTCTTCTGAGAATAAGTAAAAGTATCTATTATTCACGATTGTGAGTAATAATTCACTAATCACGGGCTGTGACCGATCACAGAAACATTTGTTGGAATCACAGAGGACGATTTTAAATCAAGAGAATTTTAGTAGGCCATAATCGCTCGAGATAATGGCATTAAAATTCAACCTGCCACATTTACAATCGAAACAGTAAATGTTTAAATATTTTTTGGGTTTGCGGAAAAAAATTACACTAACCCACAAATATTATAGATGCTGCTAAAATAGCATCAGTATAATAAACATTTCCTCACAAAAAGTACGAAAGACTACATATTCCGGATATTATCGCAGCTTATTTATAAAATTATTTCAAATTAAACTGTTTTATTGCTCATGAGCATATATCTTATTTTAAAAACTCATTAATTGTACACATTTTCTAAGGAAGATATCCTATAGGGTGTACTAACTCAACCTATAAACCAGTACATACATGGTATGACCTGTCACTCTACTGCAATATATTTTAAAATCCAACTATAGGATTTTACATGGTCCTTCGAGCAAAAACAAAATCCACAATATCTATGCCTTCCCAGTGATCAATACTTCAACCGTGTCGTTATCTGAATTGAGGTAACATCAAGAAGCACAGAGAAGATTGTGAAAAAGGTAAGAAAGAGTTGGCATAGTGATTCTAAGAGAACCTTTATCTCGCTGCCTCGCTTCAAGCTAAACACATTGGATAGAAGTTTGATTGGGCATATAATTTTCTAGTTGTTCAGCTGAGAGTTGAATAAGATATTCCTAGCCTAGCTTGCGCTGGCGAGTATATTTATAAACTCTGTCCAAGATACCTATAGGCATTTTATTTCTCTAGATATCCAGTTAACGCTGGCGTGGAAAATATTAAGGAATAAAATAGGCCTTCTTAGGCTAGTTAACGCTGGCGAGCATACATATTTACTTTGCTTAAAAATATGTTAGTACATCATATGATTGTAATGCACGTAAAAAAACTAAATAAAGGCAAGAAAAACAAATATTACTACAATACACATCGAATGAGGGCATAGAAATCCAGTTATAAGAGTCAAGTTTTCCAGTAACACCTACACTAAAGAACTACGACTAAAAAGTACCAAAAAAAATATACCTATTATGCTTAAACTGTTTAAATCATGATTCCAAGACCAAGTGCGCGTATTCAGTAAGATGCCGTATATGCAAAATCTATCACCACACGTACATACACGTTGTCTCATTAAGGCGACAGCCTTCTAGAAATCCGTCCATCCGGAATAGCGAAAACTCGGAACTTACAGCAAACCATGCCAGCGGACAAAATGAAATGGTATTTTAGCCCCAGCAAATATGGAGGGTTTGATAACCTAAAAGTTCTCATCGACCATGGTTCCTAATCAGCATTTATAACTGAAGAAGCTGCAAACTTGCTCGCCTTGTCCAGGCGGAAGATTCAAGCAAATGTAACAGGATTTGGTTCAGAGGAAGCACAAATCTCCAAATCACAGCTACAGTTATCCATAACACTACAAATTTTCAGCAAATTCCAACCAGATTTTGTTGGGGTTGTCTTACTTAGGCTTATACAAACACTTATTGAAGTTGAACTCGAAGTCAAGTAACCATAATGGGCAAACGAAATTCTGGCTGATCCAGCAGTCTACAAACCTGGTCTAGCGCATATAATTATTGATGCACGAGAATATACCCAATTAATCCTTGAAGTAGCTAGAAAAACTGCCTGGCCAAGAAATTGAACTAAGTTCGATCCTCTCTGGAAATATATCGAGAAATACAGACAACAAACTACATGTACTCAGCAAGATCACATGCATCGACGAAGCTCTGGGAAAATTAATAAATTACCCAATCACTTCTAATATTACATAAGGAACGGTATTGTGAACAACATTATGAAGCCAACACTACAAGAATGGATCGTACACGGTTAGTTTGGGTTAGCTTGGGCTAGCAAACCGGCGACAATCCTGCTGATATTCTATCTAGAGGTTTTAAGCTTAACCTTACTAGAAAAAAATAAAATGTTGTGGTTCGGCCTATCATGGCGAAAAACATTCAAGGAAAGACCAGCAAAAATTCTTAAATCGTGGAACAAGCTAGAATGTGTTATCAAGTGATGATTGCAACTCAAAAGTATGAAACAAATTAGCTAATAGAACGATTTTCATCATTAAACCACGTGATTCGAGTTATACCTACTACCGCCGATTTAATCAGAAATGCAGAGGAAAAAATAGTCATTCTGATCTTTTAGCAGTAGATGAACTACATGAACCACTAACCCAAATTGTTAAGGTTGATCAGAACCTAAAATCTACAAAGTTAAAAATGGGTATCAATTAGATAAGAAGTACAAAGTACTTAACCTCAATTCTGCGAGTTGGAGGACGATTACAAAACTCAATGTTGATTTACGACAGCAAAAATCCAAGTATCCTATTATATACCAGTCACATGACCAAGCTAATAATAGTGAACGCTCACACAAGTAAAGTACATGGTTGAAATTAGCTAACGCTATCATATACAAGAAAGTAATGAATGGGAACGTAGAGTCAAGACTATCATTAGCCGCTGAGTAAGATGCGTGCGATCCAAAGCACAAACCACGGGAGATCTTCCATCACCGAGAGTTACGTCATTGCATCCATTCCGAGGTCGACTATATAAATTAAAACCACAAAAGGAAGAGGCTATAAATCATATAAATGACACATCTCCATCTTTGTTTGCTTGGCCACAAAGGCAATCCGCTTAAAAGTAGCCAGTAATATGCCATCAGATACTTTCCTGACTGCCTCGCGAAGATCTATATCTCGAAGAGGCAGATGTGCACAGATATACAGTGATAACATCAGAAGCTGGATGTCCAAGATACTCTAGTGTCAACTGGAACTCAGTGGAATTTCATTGCCCCAGCCTCTCTTCACTTCTGAGGAATATGGGAAGCGGGAGTTAAATCTATGAAATATCAGTTAAAACGAATAATTGGCAATGCACGTCTTATCTACGACGAAATGACTACACTAACTCATCAAACAGAGGTTTGTCTAAACTTTCAACCATTATGCCTATTATCAAATGATCCATATTATCTAATAACATTGACTTCAAGGGATTTCTTAATTGCGAGATAAATTGTATCTCTCCCAGACCCGATTACCACAAATATATAATAGGTCAGAAAATTAAGAAAATTTCTGGATTTTCAGAATAAATGATGAGCTTCACATGAATATTGAAGAACTAGACAATAGTCAAAAGAACTCATCAAGGCATCAAGTTACCAAATCAAATTTAAGGTCTGTCCAATTTAATGAAACTGAAACCAGAATTGATAACCAACTCAAAAGATTCCGAAAGAAGATCAATGAATTACTGCAATAAACGAGATGCGAAAATTGTATCGAACGGTGGCAGAAAAGAAACTGGCCATACATATATTCAGCACATATATAAGTGGGAGGAAATGTGATTGTATGCTCACCCACGGCTACAAGAGGCATAGAAATAGGTCCAAATTGCATCATAGACCAAATATACTAACGAGAAGAAAGCATTTCTTGTGAAATTTGACAACAGTTATATGGAAGCAACTACATACGTTTAACCCGTAGCTAGGAACCACACCTGAAAGGATAAAAGTATAAAACTGGCAATCATTTGCGATGGAACTCGACAAGATGTGGGGTAAAGTGAGGTAATTTGGTTATGATTTTCTAAAAAGTGCATTTTGAAAGGTACAACGATGATATAAATGCTTTCGAGATATCAATTTGTAGGTATATTGGACGTAATTTTTGCTATTTTTTTACTTTAATATTTTGGGCTTTCTCGTAATAGTTCTAACGTGTACGGGTTATTTGGCGAATAAGTAGTTTAATTGGTGATAGCAATAAGGTTATTCGGTGATATGAAAAAATACGATAATTTTGAAAGATAACGTAATATATATATATATATATATATATAACGATTAAATCTGAACAGAAACATGAAACTTTTATAGATCTACGGCACAATAATCACACAGGTTTCATAGTCACGCACTCTTTCGTATAGGTTATTTGGTGATATCTGCAATTAAAAAAAACCTACTAATTTTTATAAAACTTATACCCCCCTATATGTATTCATGCAAAAACATTATAGCTAAACACAAATAATATCATTATAATAAATATTTGACCATTAGTGCATCGAATACTACTGCACAAACAATTGGAAAAAGTCATCACAGAGAGCATACACAGCTAAGGTGATTACATCCAAATAGCAAAAGATATTTTTACAAGCAAGGCAACATTTTAAAGCCTGAACTATACTGAAGTCACACATGCCAAAAAATATTATTTTTCTTTACCATAAACCTTATAATAAAATCCAATGCACCTATATTTTCTTTCCGACCTGACGTTGCATCGTTTACATTTCGTTACCAGCTTAGACGTGAATGTGTACGATGAAACAAGTTTTTAGACCGATTCTAAACAATATGCACTATCAAAATTTTGAACTGGTTAAGGTACAGGTAAGCTAAATATTAAATATCACCAAATAAACTCTGTCACCAAAATTACCTGTTCAAAACTAAAATATGCTTTCCCCAAGGAGTTCAGAAACTAGCACGGTTTTGGAGGCCTTTGATAAACCAATTGTACCAAATATTTCCAACAACTCATGAAAAGGAAGCAGTGCCCATAGAGGGACTCGTTATTGAGGCATCCAATAAAATTCGTGAACTCACACATGACAAAATGATCATCAAACGACAAATTGAAAACACTTATTAGACGTTAATAAAAAGGCACCTGATAACCACAAGCTTGGTTGGACCCTTAAAATCATATTATTAGTGGTTGCGTCTATAGCTTTAGTTATCCTTTAAGGCAGAATTAATGTTGAATCCATCGAACCGGCTATAGAAGAGATCGCCCTTGAACCAATATATTCCGCTATCAATAATGGTATCGATAACAGCGGGAATGCTTAGAATGTCTAATCCATAATCAGACATATAATATCACCCTGTGGTATTTTCGTAGTCAAGTCATAATGATAGCATATTAATCCATAAAAAGCTGACAAAGCAGGACGCCAGACACTATGAGAGGACACATACGCATGCAATATCATCATCATCATCATTGTTGACATTATAATAATAATTTGTTACTTTGTACATACAAATAGGTATGTTTGAAGTCTGTATATCAATGACCTTGACGGTTTTTTTTATTGCTAATCAAAATGTAATTTAACTAATTTAGAGTTTTGTGAAACTACGTTGGCAAACCTAAGCTTAACATAATATTAACAAATTGAGATATTTTATAACAAAAGTATTAGTTATATTACCCATTTCAACACAAGTATTGGGACAGTATAAAATTCATGAATTTAAATCTTCTGTGCGCTATAAATTATTATATTAATATAATAAATATATATTTGCATTAACTTAGTGGTTATGATTGATAAACATCACATTCTTGCATTAATACTAAATAAAGCTACTGGGTGGTACATATCTATAATGTTATAAGTATCAGAAGTATATGTTTATAAAAGTACCTAATATCAAAGACAATCCACAGTTGAATTGTCTTTGCTAATATTTAGTAGTACTACCATTTCCTCTATGAAATAATTATAACTTTTTGTAATATAAATAGAAAGAAGAAACGAAGTATACAAAATTAAGATCAGAAGATACACAACCATTCTTAAATTTATCTAACATGTTTTATCAGTGGCGTGCCCAAAAATTTTGTCTGGGGGGGTCTCAAGCGCCCGGGGGCGGAAAAGAGCTTGGTGCTTCCATCGAAAAGCTCATCGCAGGCGCGGCCGGAGGCTCACCCGCCGCAGGAGGAAAATTGTCGGGGTGCCACGCCCAATTTGTACCCAAAAGTCGTTAAAAAACAAGGATTTGGCATTCTCTTGAATGGCAAATCGCTACGGCCCTGCCCCCGCCTATCTTACTTGGACTCTAGGTTGTCGCCTGCGTCTAAAGATATGAAATGAAAAAAAAAACACAAAGTAGGGATATTTAAGTAATAAGTTTATTTAACACTAGATATACAGAAAAAAACGAACCTTAAAACAACAAAAGAACCAAATTTTTAAATAATCTCTAAAAAGTCTTTTTTCTAAATTTAGTAGTTGGAAATTGTTCAATGACCTTATCAACATATTTTTTTTTGCTTCTTCGTACTCAATTGACAGCAAAGCCAAGTTGGTCAACCTATCTTGTCCCATTGTGGAGCATAAATAAACTTTTATGAGCTTTAACTTCGAACATGAGCGCTCGCAGGTGACATTTGAAACATATATTGTAATAAATAATTTCAAACTTAAAAATAGTGTCGGTAGTTCGGTAGTAACTCGCAAAAATCGTATCTAACAATAAATTTTGAATAGTCTAAACATGGCCACTGGTTGTAAACTTCTTGGCTAATTTCCGTCGCTCTTAATGCCGTCTTAACCTCAAAATCTCTAACGATATTTTCTTCCGAATTTTTGAATTCGTCATATATTTCGACGAGTGTTGGCACGAGACTACAAAGCGCAGCTTCTGATCTGTTCGTCAAACTATCAGGCTGGATGATACTGAAAGTGTGCATTGTTTCCATTGCTTCAAATTTCTTATCAATTTCGGCATAAAAGCGATCCAAGCATTCTAACACACTACGTTTAAGTTCTTGTTCAATTGTTACATCCGCATCTTGCACTTCTTTCCCTGGCATATTATTTTCCTTCTTATTCATTTTGAAACAGAAATATCCATATTTTCGCACGTTTCTTTGACATATATATTTGACTTTCCACATGTTCATTTCTATCTTCCTGTGAAAAAAGCGATAAGGGCTTTAATCTTTATAACACATTTGTCGAATGTCATATCAGCAGTTTGCCAGTACATTTGTGTTCGATTGACTTCTTTTAAAATTATACTCCAAAATGATAAATAACACAAAAAAGAAAAGTCGCAAATTGCTGGCATTAAGATATAGGCAGATTGTATTGTATCTAAATTTTCTTTTAGATCTGTCAATAACTGAATGGCGCCTACCACCGCCAGATAGTTACTCTCTACTGCCTTTACCGCATCATGATGGGTACTCCAACGACTCTCAGAAAGTCTTTTAATGGAATCTTTGCTTTCGCCATCATTACATCCCACCTATGGGTTGAAGCCGAAAACGAATTAAAAACACTTTTCAGAGTTCCAAAAAAAAGTCACACAAGACGCTACTGTAGCGAAAGAATGTACTCCGCAGAGATTCAAAGAATGATTTGAACATGGCACAAATACAGCCTTTGAATTTAATTGTGTAAGCCTCTTTTGAACTCCTGAGTGAATTTCAGCCATAGTAGAGGAGGCATTATCATATGTTTGTCCGGAGGTAGTTCGAGGAACTGATATCTCAACATTATATTTTTCGCAGATTTGTACTGCCTGGGCTAAACATTTGCTTAAATTCTTTTTCAGCATTCTTCCGAATGTTACGTAGAGTATTTGCAACACTTGCAACACTTGCAACACTTTTGCAAGCGCTACCCAAGTCAGTATTTATTGTTTGCAAACTTTTGTATAGTGGTAAACTAATGGAGAAGATTTTAGCAAGTATTTTTAGTGTTAGCTGAAATTAAAGAATAAGCATATTATGTTTTTTTTTGAAAATTTCTGAGCCTTGGGGGGGGGGGGGGTTATGTTGCTAAGCCCTCCAAAGTTTATTTTTAGCATTTAAAACATCTTTTGAATATTTATTAGTTGAGCCTCAGACAACTAAGTGGCGCCTAATCGCTTGTAATCCATGAACTCATATTATTGCTGGCTAGCTGGCTATGTAGGTTACAACAAAACCGAGGTTATAAGCCGGTGCTTGCTCATTATAAACTGCATGATTATAAAACATGATGTAATTTTATTATTATAAGGCGCAGTAATTGCGGTTCCCTCTTGAAGATTATTTAAGTGTGATTTGTTCAGGAAATCACGTGAAAAAGGTCTTTTAATAATTAACCCTAGAATACTGGACTATGTTAAACAACACCGTGGAACTCACTCCCAGAACATCTGTTTCCCCCAAATTACAACCTACAACTATTATTCAAGAACCGTGTCAATCAACATCTTCGCACACACACCGCTCGTCGAGCGCCATAGTATCTCCCTTTAGTGTGTGTGCCACTACCATAAAAAATACAATATTGGACTATCGTAATTTTCACGATTTTTTGTTATGAACACAAAATTTTCTGAAAAATCGTATATTAAAATGGAAAGCAATTCTAAGAACAATGGAATGTAAGGCACATAAAAAACAGGATTCAGGTAGACTTCTTTTAGTTTTTTGCACAGGTACTGCATATATCACCTCGATGTTCTCCACATATGGGATGCTTGCACTAGTTACGATATGTCGTGGTCATACGTCTCATTTTGCTAGGGCAATAAAAACAAGTTTTAGTTTCTTATCACCGAATGCTGTTGTTTCTTCTTTGGCGGATATATCAAGAATATTACGGATATCTTGTTGGATATTTCGACGTAGAAATGTATTATTATGTATTATCCGTGGTTCAGCAAGACACTGGCTAACTTTGATCTTATATTGGTACCTAGGTAAAGGCTTTTCATCTCGTTTTAGTCTATTGGAGGTGTAAATACTGTAAATGATGTAAGAATTTACGCTGGCAATAATTATCATGTCATAAAAAATGACCATCGGCCATCTACGAGTTTTGCGGCTGCAATTCATATTAGAATACATCTGATCGAATGAGTCTACTCGTCCCTTTGTTTCGTTATAATTGATTACCATTGCAGGCTTTCCTGTTTCTGATATTTCATCTGTTTCATGACTATTTTTTTTCTTCTTTGGCATATATGATACCAAGGTTTTTATCTGATCGTGACAAAACATTGATGTGGTTGGGTTTCTACCTATGACCTCTAATAATTCCTTAGGGATTCTTCTTCTTTCTTGTTTTTACGAAGCGTCCCTATAATGGTAAGTTTATAGGGATCTTTTAGTAACGTATCGGCAAGCGAAATGGACGTAAACCAATAATTGTCCATGGTAATATTTCGATTACTATCATGGACAAATTTAGTAAGTTTTCGCACATTACTAACCCAATGGCAAGCCGTCGGTTTTTGTATTTTTTCCTAAGTATTTGAAACTTAAGTCACATACCATGACAATCTTCACACCATATCTACACGGCTTAACATGCGAAAGGGACAGCGTCCGCGAAATCCAACCAGCTGTTCATCGATAGTCAGGTATGAAGATGGTGTATACGATATCCCAAATCTCACGAATACACGTGAAGGAATCTTCATGCTTTCTTTCCTGTCTTGTTTCTTTCTCATCAAACCTAAGACAAATTATTAGGAATGAAAAGCGTTCACCGCTCACGCACGCTCTGTAAAATGTTCCTGATATTTTACTGTCGAACATAATATTTAGTAGACAAATGATTGTCTTTATTTGCTGCAGACATTATCAGGATGGCAAAGAGGGCTTTTAGCTCATTTTTTCTAATTTGAGACACGTTAGCATGACTTTCATAATTCTGTGCTTGTCTAACAATTTCAGTATTTGAATGTTGAGGTATAAGATCTAATATGTCATCTGAGAAGAAATGTAAAAAATATTCATCAAATGTGGCACACATTTTGGCTCTTCCTTTAGAGCCAGATATAAAATGAACAATGTTTCTGGCTGCAGTTCTTTTACTACTATTTTTAGGCATTTCTGCTGACCATTTAAGGCCATTATTTCCTTTCAGAGAAGTCTTCTTAGGTTTGATTAAAAATTGAGATAAGGAAACGTCACTCTGAGGTACTTGTCCATCTTCAGCTTGCACGTTTCCCGCTGCAATTATTTCTCCCAGTCCTGCAGTTGGAATATCTCCATTCATAGCATCGACGGCTGGAGACCCTGATGTATCAATGTCATCACTTTCATCGCCTGAAGAACCTTCTGTTTCACACTCTACATTGTCCTCCTCCAAATGACTTCCGTTATCTTCCAAAGGCTCGACCTCACTGTCTTCTCCAGACATTATACGCTTTACTTCAGCCTCTAATTCTTCTTCGGTCAATGGCTTTTTAGACATTTTCTGTTTTTATTTTTATATTCTCTGAAAAAAAAACTCAAACTCAAGAAAAAAAAATTAACTTACTTTCCAAGAAAATACCAAGCACCTCTGTTTTATAACCAATAAAGAAAATTATACGTAAATACTGGACTGTCGTAAAATTTACGACGCAGGTGCGAACTATCACATTTAGTGTCAATATATCGACTCACTGCACTCAACGCCAGCTTGGCAACGACTAGACAGACAAGTACTGACAGGAGCCGGTCGATACTCCAGCCGGAAGTAATCGAAGTGTGACGAAGATGGGGACGTGTCGTGAAATTTACGAATGTCCAGTGTTCTAGGGTTAAGATAGAAAGCCCGAATAAGCAAAGAAAGCTGAAGTTTTAATAATGATCTCAACTAATGTCAATAAATTTAGAGGGAAATTTGTATATTTTGGGACCCTCAAGGAGATTTTACAATTAAGTTATAGTATATTATGTAACGAGCACTCATTACGACACTCGCCTACGGCTCGTATAGTAACTCTCATGCTCGTGTCTTAACAGTCATTAAATGTGAGTTGCAGACACCATTTTTTTGACGCTCAGTCATAATATTGAAAAATAATTACTAATTTTGTAAATTTACAAAGTAAATTGTCTATGGACTGTCAAAATTGATATCTGATTGTTATTAGGTTTGTTCTAGCAGCGATTTCAAACGGTTCCAAACCGTACGGAGTTTGCGCATAGCCATATAAGCGACGCTTATATCGTTATGCGCAAACTCCGGACAGTTTGAAACCGTTTGAAATCGCTGCTAGAACAGACCTATTGATTGTCTGTCATGATCATGGTTGCCTTTGATATTGACCGAATATAACTGTGATGTTGAATTTTGATTGCTTAGAACCCTGTTTAATAATGAAACGTCAGGATCGTAATGAGCTTCACTACAATACTGGTAATAAATGTCTAACAAATCAATTAAAGTATAGGAGTAGAAAATAGTATACTAGTTTTAAAATACCATATTTTTTCGCACGAGCACGAAATTAGGAAACGACCCGCTTGCATTAAGTTTCCTAACGTACGAGTGCACTAAATGTCTTTTAAAACGTGTATTTTATACTATTTTTTCTATTTTGCACGTTTTTTAATGAAAAACGTAAATTTATTCTAGTCGCGATCAAAAGTTGGACGGCCACTTGTCACTTTTGACGTCTGTATTATTAGGAATCCCATTCAAAACGGTGTCGAAAATTTTGCTAGAGACCCTTGACATTGAACAATTTTGTTAATATCATAGCAACCAGTCAACAAAAGTAGTGTCGAAAAGAGGTTCTTTTCGACACTACTTTGCGTATCGAAAACTTCTTTATGATATCAAAATAGAAAAAATTAATTTGGAAATACTGACAATACGGCAATGATACCCTTAAAAATTTCACTTTTGATATCCGGGTTTTTGCTAATCCATCGAATAAAGATACATTTTTGGGTCGCGAAATTTATTTAAAACTGGATTAATAATAATTATTGCTATCAGTTACAGAAGATAGTTGATAAAACATGCCTGCCGTGTGAATACTGTCGGTGAATTACATTTCGCATATACTTATCAGTACTTTGAACCTGTGTAATTAAGCTATAATAGAGCGTTCGGGAAAGTACTTCTAGAATTTTGAGTTCAGTTAAACAGAGTAGAAATGTGTTTCATAAACAAAACGACTTTAACAGTATCTCTGAAGTCTGTTCAGGAAATTTACATTCAGGGAAGGTATGAATAATAGAAGAAGAATAATACAAACTATTTTGAAAATATAAAGATTACTTCATGACAGATGAATATATGGCAATTATTATTAATAACTTTAATGAACATGCCAAAATGATGTTCAGTTTTAATTCTTTGTCCAAGAAAATTGTAGATAAACAATAATAATATGAAATAGAATTGGACTTAGATCCAATAGCAAAATTATAAATGACAATAGCTTGAAAGCCACGGTACCTCACGTAGGTCTGGAATAGAACACCAAGGAACTCCTGATTCCTAGGAAATCAATGCAACCCAAAATTAAGTGAAAATATTTGCAATAACAATACCTGCTCAAATATTTATAATAATTTCTAGGGTACTCATCAAAATACATCAAACTGATATTTAAAAAAATTATTGTAGATATTTTGGCAGTTATAACTTGTTAGAACAGATCTTCTCAAAAACAATGTATTGATGTCGACTAATGTTTTCTGCAAAAAATTGAATATCCCATAATGTTAAACTTTCTGTTCAATAATGTATCCAACAAAATAAATTCCCAAAGTCAATTTTATACTTTCATATCTTTGACTTTCACTGCTTGAAACTCTATTTTTTAAGAACATTTCTATTTAATGGTATTTCGTTTATTGTCAAATCGTTTTCTTGTTGAAAAAGACCGGTATTATCGAAAAGATGACTCCCCTAGTAATATTTCTCTTGGAAAATCAACGCAAGACCATGGTTGGAGGGCATTAATCGAGACATTGACTATTTGACATGATCATTTTAATTTAATTTTATTCCAGGTTAATTTTAAATGAGGAAAAGTATGCCTGTAACTAATATTAAACCATCTTTAAATTTGATACGGCAAATATCGACATGTGAATCTGGGCGTGGCTTTAGGGTTTCATAACAAAATTATTAGGTATACATGTTATATAAAGCCTTCTCATTTACTCTTAATTTCGTTCCACTATAGCAAAAATATTTTGCTTCCTTCGCCCTAAATGGGATAGCGAGTTTATGTAATTTTCTCTATTTTGAATATATAAGACGTTTTAAAATAGATGTGCTGGGTGATAGGTTAGCGTATATATTTATCCTCCTCGTTACAGAACCAGGCGTGCAGTATTTACGCGATTGGTTACAGATATAAATCAGATCATTTCTGACGTGCGACCCGAGTACATCCACTACCGAGTAGCGACAGAAACCGTCGGAACCTTTGATGTTTGGGGGTCAAATTTTCTTTCTCTCTCATTTGACGCGTTTGACGGATAAACAACCTATTTCACTGGTTAAATTGTGAAGAACTCGTTTACACTGTCGCTAATTTGAAGTGAACTTAATGAAATAAGGATATTTGCGGTTGAATTAATATGAATATCATTGAAAAACTTTATTAAAAGAAAATATTTTGTTTGCTTTATTTTATCATACACAAAAGAAACATTTTTAAATTATAGTCTAGAAAAATCAAATTTGGTGAAACAAATTAACAGAAATAATATTTCAATATAAATGATTTTTGAAGTGAATACTTCTTAGGTTTCATGAGAGTGATTTTTCAAGGCCGCGTCACGACATGGTTTTCAAATAATCGTCCCGCGTTACGAAAAAAATTCGTATCATCGCGGGTATGATTCAATTTGTGTTATAATATAAAGGAAACATATCGGAACCGAGTCAAATGATTAAAATAAGTTGAGAATAAGTGAAACTAACCGAAAGTTGATTGGACGACTAACCCAAACTAACCAATTCTATTAAAATTGATTATAATGTATCGGAACCGGCTCAAATAAGTAAAATAAGTTGAGACTAAGTGAAACTAACCGAAAGTTGAATAGACGACTAACCCAAACTAACCGAATCTATTAAAATTGATTATAACCTAGCTGAACCGACTCAAATGAATAAATTAGGTTGAGAATAAGTTAAACTAATTGAAAGTTGATTCGACAACTAACCAAATCTATTCAAATTGAGTATAAATTATCGGAATTCACTCAAATGGTTAAAAATAAGTTTATACTAAGTGAAACTAACCGCGTTATATCGGGGATTGAGACGAATCGAATGTTTTTTTTTTTGGTTTTTACAACTACCCCTAATGTTGTAAACTGTAAAAACGAACGAAACTTGAAGTAATATGTATTTATGTGGTATATTTTGGTAAACTAAACTTACGTAATCTGCTAAAAGTTATTTTTTACATTAAATTGTGTTAGGGCTGGGTGAGGGTGACTTTTAGGTTCTTACGACAGACTAGTCGTGTTGCATAGCGTTAGATCGGGGAATGAGAAACGAATCGAATGCCAGTGGGATACAGCTGGCAGGGCTAAAAAATACATTTTGACATAAAATTGATACCTAGTTAAAAATACTAAAGTTGCGCGGATGTCTCAGACATGAGACAGGGATGCATTAAAACTAGGAAAAAAAATATAAATCACAAACGACTAAAAAGAATACTATTTCTGGACAAACGTACGTGCAATGATCGCAATGATTACATCAACTGCCTGACTATAAATGAAGCATCCTTTTCACAATGATCGCGGCTCAAAAAATATCGTTTTATAGGACGATTCTACACAAGAATAGCAAAAAAAAATTTCTGAGGAAATGTTTTGTTTTCCAGAAAATTCAATTTTTTTATATCATAATTTAACTAAAACCTGTCTTTGGATGATTTTCCTATTATTTTTTTTTGCTATAGCAGGCCGATCCAGAAAAAGCTATTAATTTAATAAAATGGTGTTATTCCGAAAATGTCTAATTATTGGAAAATTTTAATTTTTTTTGTAGTTTTGAATATCGGAAATCTGTTATGGAGATGAAACAGATAATAATTCTATTTGGCTAGTAATTTGCTCTTTAAAATTGTGCAATTTTTTTGGCGAAAATTCTTCATATGGAAAATACTATAGAAATTATTTAAATTGACATAGTAGAGCCGTGTGGTTTGTTAGTTTGGGTTAATTTTGGTTCTGTATTAGGTAGGGTTGGTCAAGCACGTAGCGCGCTTGTCTCATTGCGCTTGTTCGGTTAATTAAAGTTAGTTTCGATTATTTTTGCTTTGTTTGGGATAGTAAAGAGACAAGCGCACTACGCGCGCTTGTCTTCACTCTGGTTAATTGGGGTTAGCTTTGCTTAGTCTGAGTTAGTTTTAGTTAGCCTGGGTTAATCTTGATTAGTTTGGGTTGGTTTTAGTTAGCGTTGGTTAGTTTTGATTAGTTTGGATTAGCTGTAGTTGGTTTAGGTGAGTTTGGGGTAGTGAAGAGACAAGCGCACGTAGCGCTCTTGTCTCTTTACTCTGGTTAATTAGGGTTAGTTTTGCTTAGTATTGGTTAGTTTGGGTTAATCTTGATTAGTCTGAGTTGGTTTTGGTTAGTTTGGGTGAGTGTTGGTTTTCTATTGATTAGTTTGGAAGAGCTGTGGTTGGTTTGGGTTAGTTTTGGTTAGTTGGGAATAGTGAAGAGTCTTTTTACTCTGGTTAACTTGGGTTAGAGAGGCACTCTTAGCCAAGATTTTTTTTTCAAATACATTTTCGCTCTTCTAAACTTTTAATTTTTTATTTTTTTTGAAAATGACAATGATGTATTTGCGGCGAAAAATTTTGATTGTTCTGCGTTGAGAGAGATACTATAATACCAAAAAATAAATTTATTCTTTTCCTAACGGATTTCCGCTAACCCACACTAACCCATGATCGCAACAAATACATCAACCGCCTGACTATAAATGAAACATCATTTGCTTTGTCATATGACAGTTAAACAATCTATTTCGCGCAGGCGCCATGGAAATTGAAATCCGTAATGTCGCTACTCGGTGGTGGATGTACTCGGGTGCGACGCCTAGCTGGTGTCCCGCAGAATTGAGCCCTGCAATAACTTACTGCCGTTTTCTGACTGAATTAAGTTCAAATACACTAACATAACCAGTAGATGATATGTGGTCCAGCTGTCGCACTTTATTTTCAGTCCAGAATGTAAATATTTTTTAAAGTTCTTTTTTCTTTATTTTGGGCATGCCTTGGGTTAGTTTTGTTTGGTTGCATCCCTGGAGCTAGCGAAGCGCGGAGGGACGTGCGTGATGTGAAATATTAGTGGAATGATAAAAAATTACTAAATATGCACGCATGCATGAAATATAAAATACCACTAATCTGTAGGTCCTCCACCAAAGGAAAAACACTACTACACAATAGGCATTATAATTTATAAGTCTAATTTGATACAAGATATTCTTAAATAATACAAATGTAAATGTAAACATTAAATAACATAACCATAATCACATTAGCAGCTGTGCTCATCTAGCCAATCAGGCGGCGTTATTTAACTGGGGTGCTGTAACGTAGAGGTAAACTAAATATACGATCGGTTATATTCTGTACACCAACTATCTCATTTATTCGAAGAGGAAAAGCTTTAAATATTAAAATCATATTGTTTTTGATTAATTTGTTGAGAAGAAAGAAATTAATATCGAAAATGACAAATATTTCCAAAAAATTATATATTTTTTAAATTGAATATCCTATATATTATAAGCTGTTTTGAAATTTTCTTCTGATTTCAAATATATATAATTAATATGATTTATTTTAATGTGTTGATAAATAATTACAATTTTAATAAATAAGACAAGTAGCCTTAGACAAAATAAGACCTATTAAATATGCGGTAGTTGTTAACTGCTAGTAATCCTACTACTCCTACTAGATGTAAAGAGTGGTCTCGTCCATGGGGGTTCATTTCTCTATGTGCTTTATCAGAGTATAACATTGTTTTGTTATACTCTGGCTTTATTCTAAGATAGAGATTCCCCGGCACCCTGTCTGCCAATATTCTCTCAGTTTTATTACAATATAAAGATTCTCACAAATCATGTCTCGAACAACACATTAGTAAACTCACACGTTTACAATTACTCTCTCACAATTAAGATGCTGTATAAGCGAGGTATTAAGCGTCCCCATGGCAATCGCCCATGAGGATTCATTCCACTCTATGCTTTATTATAATATGAAGATTCTCACAAATGCTATTTCCCCAACACGGATTTCAGCTTACCTATGCGACCTGCATAACGCCATTAGTATCCATTTTTGCGTGTATAAAAAACCGCATTTCACAAAGGCATCCCTTCATGCTATTATGCATATAACTGCATATCATCTCATCTACTACCAATCGAGTCATTCTTATTTGCAAGAAATTGAAGTACATTGTATATAGGAGCTACAACAGAGACTCAGTAAGTGTTTTTAAGCGACTTTCCCATGTGCTGGAAGATAAACTGCTGAACGATTGAACGTTGCTCGTCAATTGGTGAATATAGTGTACATAGTAGCTTATAGGTGGACATTAAGGTAATATTTATCTTGTTATTATTGCTTGTACATTACTGTATTTCATCTCAAAGTTGTCCCAGCTAATCGAGCTCATACGTAGCAGTTCCGCAGGAGCTTTAATGAACATTCAACTGTACTTAGCTGCAAGATAGTGTTTATAATCATATACTTGTTTAAGATTACAATTGTTTATGCACGGATAAAGCTTTTAAAGGTGTATTTCTTGTGATATTCTGCAAGGTAGCAAGGTCGATACCTAGCATCGACTGATATTGTCCATATCGTAGCACTGACTACACACAATGATTTAATGTTTATATTTTGTTTATTTATGAGTTTTCAGTTGTTTTCAGGTAAAATAACTTATTAAAATATTCATATAATGCTAAAGGTTTTTGTTTTATTTACAAATTCACTTTAGAACTAGCCCCGTTGGTAAATTATAGTGCCTATGAGCAGTCTCTGTTTGTTTAGAAAATCGACCAAGATCGAGTCTGAAACACACCCTACAGATTGAATCACAATCCATGCTTGTTTCATCTGATTTCATAGATTTTGGGGTGGCCAAGCGTCTTAGCCCCCTATTAGGTTTTCATCAGAAAATGGCTGAAGATTTAAATTTTAAGAAAAACCTATTCCAGCATAGTTCAGCACACTGCCAATTAAATAACAATTCATTTCTGTATGATCTGATTTCCAAAATTTTTCCTATAACTGTGGTATCAAAAGGGCACGATAAAATATAATCTTCATAGTAAAGTACACTTTGAGCACAGTAATTGGTTACAAAATTTTCAAGAAATTCAAATGTGGGGAGGTCAACTAGTCCCCCATATTTTTTTCCCTATAGCTTTGGTATCGAAACGGCACAGTTCAAAATATCATCGGCACAGTAAAGCACACTACAGATTGAATCACAATCCATGTTTGTTTGATCTAATTTCCAAAATTTTGGGGGAGCTGAGCGTCCAGTTAGGATTAGGCTTTTATCAGAAAAACAAAACACACTTTGAGAGCAATAAGTGATTACAAAATTTTCAGGAAATTCGAGTAAGGGGGGGGGGGGGTTCAGCTTGACGCATCTGAATAATAATATTAATAATTACTATCCAGATTGAATAACCAAAGCGATTAACAAATTGAAAATGGGGCATCACAATTTTATAGATGGAAATCGGGGCCATTTCGAACATCTATAATAAATTAATCGTTTCAGTTTCCGAGTGTCTTGCGTTCTTTTGAAGAATGGTGTTTTTCTAACAGACTAATTATAAATTATGATAAACAGACTAGTTATAAATTATAATAAGATTGTTTTTGTTGAGAGTCATAATATGTACCGACTGAGAAATATCTTCTCCTTTCCAATAAACAATAACTGAGCTTTACTGAACACGTCGAATCAATGTGCTTAAAACTTAACACAGCTTATTACGCTATTTTTAATCTGAAAAACAAATTGAATACAACATCAATCTTGAGTGCATACTATGCCATGGTATACCCTGCAATGTCATATAACGTGGTGGTTTGGGCCCAATCCACTTATTGGGAACGGTTATTCATTGCACAACAGCGACTCATTAGATTTATTTTTGACCTTCCCTACAAAACATATTGCAAGGACAGCTTTAAAACAGAGAATATCTTGACCCTTCCTTCTTTATACCTTTTTATACATTTATAGAAATCAAGATTCACCACGCTTGTACAGCGCTCGGTACCGCGTTTTAATTGTGAGAGAGTGACTGTAAACGTGTGAGTTTACTTACTTGGGGTTCGAGATAAGACTCGATTGAAATGAACCCCCATGGGCGATTGCCATGGGGACGCTTAATACCTCGCTCGGTAAAGCGTCTTATTTGTGAGAGAGTAACTGTAAACGTGTGAGTTTATTTACTTGGGGCTCGAGACAAGACTCGATTGAAATGAACCCACATGGGCGATTGCCATGGGGACGCTTAATACCTCGTTCGGTACAGCGTCTTAGCTGTGAGAGAGCTGGCTGGTTGCCAATAAATACCTTTATTTGTAGGCTTGAGACGACGAGGACGATATGTCGCAATGGCAGGATACCACAATGTCACTTGAATAGATTTTGAGAGATTAGGGGATCTCAACACGTGAAGCCTACCTGGCATGGCCGATGGCCAAATTGTCATGCCAGCGGGACCGCGACTTGGCGCGTCTTTTTTGTTGGGGTCAAGATGCTACTGAATTCTAGAACGTGAGAACTAGACCAACTCGAAGGTGTTGACTCCTCCCTTTCTGGCGGGAGAAGACGCATCACTTCGGAACTAGAAAAGGGCAAATTATGTATCTACAGAGAAGTTATTGTAGACCTTAACATCAGCGATTGTCTAAAATAAACTTATTAGTTTTAACAGAGATCTGGTCGAAATATATTTATAAGTTTTTATAAAATTCGATTGTTAAAGACCGGACATTTAGGAGCTAACTTGATTACCTCCGTTAAACGCTTGTGAAAGCTCAGTGATTGGCCGACTCGGCGTAGGTTGTGCGGCCACGTTCAGATGAGTAACCGTTGCTACAACAGATGGCGCTAGTAATATCGCCGGGGTACAGTGGCCTTTCTGTAGCAAGCGCTGTGATTGATCGAATGCCTTTTGAGGCCGCTTTGCTTTTTGTTATCTAGACTGGCTGATGCAGTGGATAAACGTTGTAATAAGAGATGACGTTAGTAGTATCGCCGAGGTTTTTAAGATTTCTTTGGAATGCTAACGCAGTGGCGTGGAATGTTAAAATAATATAAATTAAATCGTTAGATTTGAAAACGTGTTCAAATGGTTTTAATTTTAAATGGAACATCCTTTATATTTTCCAATATACTGATCTTGCTTTAAAAGACATGTATCACTTACGTTCAACTGATTCGAGATAGAAAAGAGAGATTTTCACGTTCCTATCTTAATTTTTTAAAAGGAATATTTGATGTACACTCAAATACTGTCACCTGTCACTTTTTTGACAGATTTGGACGTAAGGTGACATTAGTCAAAATGTATGTCATTGGATAGCATTTTAGAAGGATGGAATGTGAAAATGTTAATTTTCTATCTTGAACCATTTTAATTTTATAGCCTCAGAATCAAAACGGCACAGTACAAAATATCATCGGCGCAGAAAAGCACACTACAGATTGAATCACAATCCATTTTTGTTTGATCTGATTTATTTGGGGGGGCTGAGTGTCAAGTTAGCCCCCCATTAGGGTTTTATCAGAAAATGGCCGAAAATTGAAATTTTGAGAAAAACCTAAGCCAGCACAGTTCAGCACACTGCCGATTAAATCATAATTCATTTTCGTATGATCTGATTTCAAAAATATTGAGGGGGGGGGGCTGAGCGTCAAGTTAGCCCCATCTTTTTTTTCCTATAACTTTGGTATCGAAACGGCACAGTTCAAAATATCATCGGCACAGTAAAGCACACTTTGAGCACAGTAAGTGGTTAAACAATTTTCAGGAAATTCGAATGTGGGGGGGCCAATTTGACGCACCCCCGAAGGGGCTTTTATCTTAAATCCTTAAGTGAAAATGGTGAAATAAGCGTATGTCTTTTAGCAGCTAAGGCAAAGGTTGCCTTTACAAACGGTGACTTTGCCACGGTTAAATCTGCGTGGAGCTCTGGTAGCTTCAAGACTTGCAAAAAAGGTCTCTTGTTCGCTAAGGTTAAATTTAGAACAGTTTTTAGACCGATTCAACAATTGTTTTAAGTTTGAATAAAGATTGTTCCATATAAGTTGAAAACTTTTGTGAGTAATAGTTTCCGAAATTCAGGAAATTATTGAGCGTGATACATGGAGGCATGTTCCAAGCGAATTTAACCCAGCTGAGTATTTATCTCGGGGGTTAAAATGTTCTGAAATTAAGGAGCGAAATATGTGGTGGACGGTATCGACCGCAATTTTTAATTTTGCCTCAAAATGAATTGCCAAAAATTCCTGGTTAAAAGGATGATTTGCCCGATTTGCGTAAAATTAAAACTTATTGTGCAACTAATTCAGTGGCAAAGGAAAGTAGTTATAATTATCGAAAGGTTCTCGGATTTAGTGAAATTAAGAAGAATAACCGCATTAATACATAGATGTATACTTGTACTAAATGTCCAAGTGAACGTAAGTATGGCCATTAATGAAGAGTGAAATTAATCAGTTTTTTAAGTTACTGCTTATTTATGTACAAAAAAATTGATTTCCTGAGGAATTTGCATAAATAAAGGATAATAAAATAAAACCTTCATCAAAAATTCTTAGTCTAAAAAGCCATTTATTGATGACTCTAGTTTCTTAAGGGTTTGTGGGAGACTGGCAAATGCAAAACCTAATTTTGAAAAAAAAACATCCTTTAATTTTGTCTGGACGTCACCATCTCACTAAGCTAATTTTTATCCATGAGCACCAATTATATCACTGTGGACCGCAAAATTTATTGGCTTCAATACGAGAGTTTTATTTGCCATTGGCAAGTCGGTCATTAGCCAAACAAATTGTGCAGTAATGCTTAAAATGTTTTAAAAATAATCCCAAAATATTGAAACATATTATGGGCAACTTACCTGAATCACCCGCTTGATATTGTAGGCGTTGATTATGCAGGCCCTTCTTTGAAAAAGAGTGGTGCTGGTCGTGGCCACAAAAAGTCCTATATATGTCTTTTTATTTGTATTTTAACAAAAGCTGTTTATTTAGAACAAGTAACTGATGCCAGTAAAGAACATTTTATATTGTCCTTACGTAGATCTACTGCACGACGCCGACCAGACAGGGTAAATCTTCCGTAATATTTTCATTAATTGCAGCAATTTCGTGTCGGCATATTCAGAGTTAAAAAAGTTAGGTTTGTTTACTAAACAAAGTGACAATGAATTAACCTCAAATATATGTAAAAAAGCTATAGAATGGCATTTTATACCACCTCAATCGCCTCACTTTGGTGCCTTTGGGAGGCAGGTATTAAAAGCATGAAAATCCATTTAAAAGGAGTAGTTAGTAATAACTCATTAACCTTCAAGCATTTTTATACACTGTTATCACAGGTAGAGGTAATAATGAACGTACGTCTCCTTTCACCTTTATCCTCCGATTCTAACGCCTCGACTCAGTTAAATTTCTGGTTGAATGCAGATCTAGACAGATGGACGAAGCAGTATGTGGCGGAACTTCCACAGCGAACTAAGTGCAAGCAGAACTATGCCAGTTTGACCGTGTGTTGGTTCGACACTGTTAGTGAAAGATGAAAATGTGCCCACTATGAAGTGAAAATGGGAAATTATAAGTAATTAATTTTTTTTAATATGCGCCCTGGACCTTTTTTTTTTTTTATGGCAGTGGCACACACACTAAAGGGAGATCCTATGGCGCTCGACGAGCGGTGTGTGTGCGAAGATGTTGATTGACACGGTTCTTGAATATTTGTAGGTTGTAGTTAGTGGGAAATAGATGTCCTTGAAGTGAGTTCCACAGTGATGCAGTGCGCCAGACAAAGGAGTTCTGGTAAAGCGATGTTCTAGGTGTTTCTAGTTGTACGACGAACTGGTGCGCTCCTGCCGTCTGTCGGGACTGTCTGACAGGAGTTGCCAGGGGCGGGATTATGCGGGCCAAATCCTGGAAACATGTGCCGTGAAAGTATCTGTAAAACAGAGACATCTCGGCCACATGTCTG
>MU183914.1:28248-56412 GCA_016904865.1 Pissodes strobi
TCACTCCCCAGTGATCAGCTCCAGACTTTGTACTTTGGTGTTCTCCAGCCTGGAGGAGGACGATGGGATTTGATGGGCCACATCCCGTGGCAACTCGGAATGGTGGGGGCGTCACTCCCCGTAATCAAACTGCTCTCACCAGTTTGACGTTCCTGCCAGCCAATACAATGCAGCCCCTCTTGTCACAAACTGTCATTGATCGGCCCCAGACTTTGTACTTTGGTGTTCTCCAGCCTGGGGGAGGACGATGGGATTTGATGAGCCATATCCCATGGCAACTCGGAATGGCGGGGGCGTCACTCCCCGTAATCAAACTCCTCTCACCAGTTTGACGTTCCTGCCAGCCTGTATTATTATTTTATTTTTGTAGCCGTTTGACTTTCTAAAAAAAATTATATTTCACCTTTGCCAAAAATTAATTATTATAGCAGGAATAAGGTAAGTGCTTCAGATTGGTCTTAACTTTGTTTAGGTTTAAAGGCGCGGGTTTAAGGTTTAGATTCATAAAAATAAAAATTTACGGAGCGTTCTCAAAAAGATGGGGCTTGTGCAAGGGAAGTCATGGGTAAATGTCCTTACCAATTTTTGATCTAGTGTTTCTTAAATTCTAGGAGCCACAGAAGAGACAACGACCTTCTGATGCAAAATTTCGAGAGCAGAAAAAAGTTAGAGTCCAACAAAGGGAGAAGATGGCTGGGAGTATGAAACATTTCTTGCAAAAAAGTCTAGTTTCCAACACTGAAACGATAGAGGTAGAAGAAATTACAGTTTCTAAAGCGGCGCCATCATCATCTTCTGCAACATGCGAACCATCGACATCAACACGTATTGAAAATCTAGCCTCTGTAGAGCGGGCCATCCTAACAGCTATGACTACAAGTGACACTTCTGACGATGAAGCTTCTACTGAAGTGGAGACTGAGATTACTAGTGTTCTTCCTTCAGAAGATCCCGGTTTATGGCCCAGAAGTATTACCAACGATGAAGTCAGAATATTGGTTGATCATGGCCCTCCCTTGATAGGACGTAATTATCAATTTTCTGCTAATAAAGACAAAATAAAATTTTCAAGTAAGTACTTTGTTAGAAAACTAGGAAATGGAGAAGAACCAGAAAGAATTTGAATCATTTACTCAGTTTCGAAAAATTCGGTATTTTGTTTTTGTTATAAACTTTTCAGTAAGACTTCTACTAGTTTTTCTGATACTCATGGTTTTTCTTATTGGCAACATTTATCCTTAGCCATTATAAGACAGGAAACATCAATTGCACATAACGTTCACATGAATAAATGGATGAATTTAATTTTTTTTTAAATTATCCACAACTGTAAACGATAAACAGAAAAAAATATTGACATGACGTTCTAGAAAGAATTGTTGTAGTTGTTAAATTTGTATCCAGACAGTGTCTAGCTTTCCAAGGGTCTTCTAAAATACTTTTTGAATATGATAATGGGAACTTCCTCAAAACTGTCGAGATGATTTCATCTTTGGATCCTGTGATGAGAGAGCACATTAGTCGAGTGCAAATCTACAAACAAATTCTTTAAGAATGACTCATTATTTAGGCTACCAGATACAAAATGAAATTATTGAATTGATGGCTTCTAAAGTAAAAAATAATATTTTGGATATGGTTCAAAGTTCCAAATATTATTCAATAATTTTAGATTGTACATCGGATGCAAGCCATACAGAGCAATTAAGCCTCGTTTTGCGTTATGTCGTTCTAAATGACAGTTCTAAAAAGGTCCTAATACAAGAGAGTTTTATAGCGTTTAACCCAATATTCGACTCTACAGGGGAAGGGCTATTTAATCTTGTAATGGGACTTTTGAAAAATTTAAATTCAGATATTGAAGACATGAGAGGTCAAGGGTATGATAATGGGGCGAATATGCCCGGAAAATATATTGGTTTACAAAAACGCATACTCGATGCTAATCCTAGGGCATTTTTTGTGCCATGTGCTGCACACAGCTTAAATTTAACAGTAAATGATGACGCTAAGGTTTCAAATGAAACAGTAAACTTTTTTAATATTGTACATCCACTACCCCTCTTCATCCACAAAAAGGTGGGATATTATAAAAAAGCATGTTTTCATCTAAAACCCCCTAAGTGATACTAGATGGTCAAGTAGGATTGATGCTATAAAACCGCTAAAGTGTCATTTTATTCAAATATGTGATAGCCTTATAGAAATAGCAGAAAATGATACTTATAACATAGAAACTAGATCAAGTTCTCTTTTATTAAATATTCAATGTTTTAAATTTATTTGTAGTATAATAATTTGGTATGATGTTTTATTCCAGATTAATATTGTAAGCAAAATGATGCAAAGTGTAGCGATTGACATTAAAGTGAGCCAAAACTATTTAAAGAATTTAGTTGATCATTTTAAAAATTATAGAGATGATAATGTTTTCGAGGAAAAACTTGCTGAAGCTGGAAAACTAGCGGCTGCTCTTGAGATAGAGCATAGTTTTCGTCCATTAAATACTGTTAGACGAAAGTATAAACCAAAATTGTTCGATTATGAACACACGGATGAGACACCTCAAGATCCAAAAACCGCTTTTAAAATAATTGATCAAACACTAAGTTCTTTTAATAGTAGGTTCGATATGATATCTGATTACGATAACGTTTTTGGTTTTATTTGTGTTATTTTTAAATTAAATGACGAAGATCTTTTAAAATGCTGTCGTGCTCTACAACAAGAGCTCACTGATCAGGAAAAGAAGGAGGCTGACGTGGAAGAAAATGATTTATTTAACGAGATAAAAGCCCTAAGATTGTTTTCATTACCTAAAGCTTCTAATCCCCTTGAAATTCTACAATATATATTTGAAAACAATCTAACTTCCTCTCTACCAAATATTAGTATTGCCTTAAGAATCCTTTACCTGTGTCTGTTGCTTTTGGTGAGAGATCATTCTCTAAATTAAAAATAATTAAAAATTATTTGAGGTCTACCATGTCACAAGAAAGATTATCTGGTTTGGCTTTGGCAATCTTAGCTATAGAGCAAGAGATACTCGATAAAATTGATTTTGATAATATTATAAAAGAATTTGCAGCAGCCAAATCTAGAAAAACACCCATTTAATTTCTGGATTGATCCTAATTAAATGTTTTATTTGTTATTTGTTTATTGTTTGGTTTATGCCTTTATAAATAATTTAAAGAAGAATAAAGCTTTAGTTTTGAAACCTCTGTCGTTTCATTTCAAAATTAAAATAAAATGCGGTTTTAGTCGAATGCTTAAATAAAAAAATAAAAAAAATTGTTATGTAACAACTAACAGCATAAAGCTTAAGGCATTTAATAAAGGTTGCTGATAGTTTTTTAACCGTTCTACACTAAATTCTTAACAAAAACTGGACAAATTTGGACGTGGCACTCAAAATATTTTGCCGATTATCCAGCGGCGCTTTTCTCCACCAAATATTTTCGGCACGCGGGCGTTGATAACCCTTGCGGGGCCCTGCGTCTATTTTATTTATTTATTTTCGGCAGTACCATGCCCAATTCATTTTTCCTATTATAATTACCCAGAGTAATTAACCATCTGGTTTACAAAAATTTCGAAAATAAATTCGCGTCTCGTTTTAGGCTGGCTAAAATATCCTTACAGAAATTAGGCCTTCTTTCTTTGTTATTTATGGAATTTATATGGATGCATGTTGTGTTATTTTCAAATTATATATACTTTCCAGTAGGATTTATCTACTTACGTTGTTTAATAAAACTGTAATTATTGATCCGACCCTTAAAATAGCCTATAATTAATAATAACCTATAATTATTTGAAATAGGAAGAAAATTTCATATACGAGTAGCATGGGCGTAGACAGGGGGTCCGGGGAATTTAACCGACTCATTTTTCAACATGCCATTCATGACATGCCATTCAAGAGGGTGCCGAAACGATTTTAACGACTTTTGGGTAAAAATTGGGCGTGGCACCCCCAAAATTTTCCGCCTTCGGCGGCTTAGCCTCCTCCTGCGGGTACCACTACGGGCTTATCTCCGGTTCGCCCCCCCCCCCCCTGAGAAAAAATCCTGTCTACGCCCATGACGAGTAGCATATAATGTATGGGGTTTTTATTTAAAAAAGAAAAATATAACTTTGTCATTTTCGATATTCATCTGTTTCTCTTGATATCATGTCAAAAAATTCGTTAAAAGCCATTTAATTTTAGTTTTTTAAAGTTTTATGATATCTCTTTGAATAAATCAGAATGATCGTGGTGCAAAATATAAACGTAATAACTCCCGGTACACTTTTTCTTATAGGATTTTTTTGCGGGCACTCAGTAGGTGTTTTGTAAATTATTCCTCGTGTGATTTATGATCAGGATTAGTCTGGGGTCTGGGGATTAGTCTTCTAAAAATACCAGTATATGTGTCATATGCCAACAGATAAGCACAGATAAGCAGATATAGTTATTAGGCTCGATGATTATTAGAAAGCCCTTATTATAAATAGGACTTTCTATAGGGCTTTATAACTAACTTTTAGTCTGTATGTGTGTATGTGATGGGATCGATTACAGGTCGCAATTTTGAAGGTAGCGACTTGAAATTCGGCATAGAGGTAGAGGTCCACAAGCCCTCGAAGCCTATTGATTTTGGTTACTATCGGTTAATATACAGGGTGTGAAAACAGGACAAGTTACGGTTTTTTGGCATTTACAGGTCGCAATTTTAAAGATAGCGACTTGAAATTTGGCATAGAGGTAGAGGTCCACAAACTCTTAAAGCCTGTTGATTTTGGTTACGATCGGTTAATATACAGGGTGTGAAAACAGGACAAGTTACCGTTTTTTGGCGTTTACAGGTCACAATTTTGAAGATAGCGACTTGAAATTTGGCATAGAGGTAGAGGTCCACAAGCCCTCGAAGCCTATTGATTTTTGTTACTATCGGTTAATATACAGGGTGTGAAAACAGGACAAGTTACGGTTTTTTGGCATTTACAGGTCGCAATTTTGAAGATAGCGACTTGACATTTGGCATAGAGGTAGAGGTCCACAAACCCTCGGAACCTACTGATTTTGGTTACGATCGGTTAATATACAGGGTGTGAAAACAGGAAAAGTTACCGTTTTTTGGCAATTTTGTCCGTGTAAACAAGGACCAACTTTTCTTTTTTTCGATGTCAAATGAAAGTATTTGGTAAGACACGTATTTTTGTTCCTTTGCTCTAATTATTACCGTTTTTGACTTATGAAGGATTTTTGTCAATTATACTACCACACTTAACGTAACTATTTTGATTATTTTTCGGGTGCAGGTTCGAATCCTATCGCGGAAACATTATTTTTTTAATTTTTTTTCTTCGAATAATTAGTTATTATTTAAGATGCCCATATACTACAGGGGTGAATAAAAAAAATTAGATATTCTTGAAAAATTGGTTGTTATGGCAACTAAGAAAAAAATTTAATTTATATATTTTAGTAATAAGACTTGATCTGTGGTATGTGGGTATGGGTGATGAAATGTTAACAAATTGTGCTGACTAGAATTGGTTATAGTGGCAACCGAAAAATAATATAGCCTAAATTCATTTAGAATTAATATTGGAAAGAATTGTGTTATATCGTTTTACTGGTGGAATTTGATTTTGAAAAATTGGTCGCTATGGTAACCAAAAAATCAAAAATGGTCATAATTAGATAAAATTTAGAGACTTTAATTTATAAGTAGAGGTAAAAGTATGTTAGCATATTTTGTTGACAACATGGTTGCCGTAGCAACCAATTAATAATATGTATATCACTAATAAAAGATATAGTATGGTACTTAGGATTGTTTATGAAGCCTAATTTGATACTAAAAAATAGGTTGCTATGGTAACCAAAAATAGTAAAAAATCGTCATAATTCGTCAATCGTACGACTTAGAGATTTGATATTTGGTATTTAGGTAAAGATTAAAAAAACATTAACGATTGACGTTGACAAGTCGGTTACCATGGCAACCAATTAGAAAATTATCACGATAAAATTAGACTAGCGATTGGTAACTCTAATTATAAGGGATTTCTAATTATAGGCCACGGTACGGATACGGATACATCAAAATTAAGAATTATAAGTATGGTTTTTTTCACGTTCACGTTCTGCACGTAGATGGAATAAATGAAAGATTTTAGCTTTACTGGACAGTGCTTTTTAATATAATCGATAAACTAAGAATATTAGGTCCGATAAATCTAGCACATTCGCAGTAAGAGAACTTAAAATCCGATCCTTCTCATATCCTTAGATTCACATACAAATTAGTACGATATATCATGTTGGTTCTTACCATATAATCATATCATCAATACTTAGTACGATATATCGTATTGGTTCTTACCATATAATCATATCATCAATACTAATAAATGGCATATACAAATCTTACATTATATTAAATACCAGTCGTAACTTAAATAATCGAACCAGCCAAAAAATTGCCTATTTGACTTATCATAAAGTAAACCGAACATACGAAATGTTACTCACTTTACATAGAAATTCACAATTATTCTGTTGAAAACGAACTAAAAATAAACGTGGATAAATAAATTGTTATTAGGAACCTTAGACTCAGACGATGATATGAGATAAGGCACACTACTTACATTATCAACTTTATTAAAATCCAATATAATTTATACAACTAATATAAAAAATAAACAAACTATCTTGTAAAACGCTATCGATGTTTACACTAAACAATAATTTTTCACGAATAAATTCTAATCTAGTAATTTTAGCAAACAAATTAACATTAATTTCTAAAAATACCCTAAAGATATCGACTGAACTCTGTATGTCCCTCGCTTCAGATAATATACAAATTTAACTAAACTTATTTTAGCCTGTAATAGAATTCATAGATAACGCGACTTTATTCGCACAAGTAAACACATCTATTTTAAACTCAAATTTACTTATTAAAATATTGCAAGATATTCGAAAAATACACCAAGATTTAACAATATGGTGTACATCATAAGTGACTATTAGAAATGACATAGTGATATCCATATATGGGTTATTGTCTAGTTCAGTTTGAATTGCATAAGTTACCTTATTTCAATCTGAAACCAAACCTCAAAAAATATCCCAAAATTGTTGCATGTCCAAATTACTAACGACTACAAAAAACAAGTGCCCTTTAAAATTTATTATTTTTTTAATTTTAAAAATTTTAAGTAAATTCAAAATTTCTGTACCTACGCCACTGAAATAGACCCGCTTTTCAAAGTTCTTTTTGGTTCTAATATCTTGGGACATAACATAACCAAAAATGATAAAAAAATCCTTTGAACATAAAAAGTTAAAAAGCATTAAAAAAAGTATCCAACTTAATTTCGCCCGCAGGACATGGTTTTATAATAACATAATAAGTATAATTTTTAATTTTGTTTGTATTGACCTGGTTATTTAGAGGTCAATATTCCGAACCGTTTCAAATCTTTTTTGCCCATTTTTACATCTTTATTTCATTTGGCCGATTTTTGCAACGACCTGAAGTACCTTGATTTTGAAAAATATCCACTTTTCTGTACGCCACTGAAGTAGACCCTCTTTGCAAAGTTCTTTTTAATCCCAATACCTTAGACCATAACATATCCAAAAATGATAAAAATCCTTTGAAAATAAAAAAGTTATTAAGCATTAAAGAAGGTTCCAATTAAATTTGGCCCACAGTGTATAACACTTTAACTGCTCACATGTAAAACTTTTAGATATTTTATTTTGTTACACTTATTCTTCTTTGCACATACCCAGCATACCGTTGCTGTAACCCAACCATTTTAGCATAATATGATTATTATATATATAAGTTAATAATTAGTTAACTATAATTAATTATAATAGTTTTTCTGTACCATTTAGTCCGAATATTTTAGCATAGTATAAGTTTATAATTAGTTCATTATGGTTAATAATCGTTAATAAGAATATTACTTTTTTGTACCATTTAGACCATAATTTATTATAATTTATGATTCATTCGTGCCTAAATTAACATAGGTCCTTTCAGTTATCTTTGCTAAGATGTCGGTATTATTTAGATACAGGCCTAGTGGCACCAAACTTTATTGAACAAAGCTTTTAACAAAATAATAAAACATTAATGTCGATGAGTCCAGTTTGGAAAGTTCAATCATAAAACCCCAATAATTTTAGGCATAATATCCAGGGGCGTAGCAACGATACTTTAGGTAATATACATGTATAACCCTTAGGCTGCTTTAACTAATATACAAAGCTACGCCATTGGCTTTTTAAATAATAAAACCCCTATTTTAACTTAGGATGAAGGAAGAAACAAAATGAGACAGATCGACACGAAGAAGTATTAGCAGTAGCAGTGTAAATTGTAATCTTAATTTTTAAAACTTGATAATATTTAAATTAAAATTTCGAAACGAAGTACTTTGTTTAAATTTATGTGAGTGGCTTCAACAACGTTTGTGGTAACAGTGACCACGTCTACAACACCGTGAGGCAACGTAGAATTATGCAAAACCTAACCATAACATATTCTGGATATAGTACCTTCATCTAGCATACTTTATTTGATCTAATCTTTTACAGGGTAACTCAAAATGGCAAGTTTAAAAAATCCAAGCAGTGTGCTTGAGATAATATTCCTTACAACTCATCATTTTATTTTTGATGTGTTACTGTCATTTTATTTTTTACCAAATTTACAAATTAAATAGATAAATCTTTATTCATACTTTTTATTGGGGCACTAGTATGTTACATAGTTAATAACGTTTTATTTCCTCTAGTAAACTAGACAAAGATGTTCAATATGCATTTCACTTAATTACCACTTTAGATGCCGATAAAGAATTTGTTTTGTCAGCATTCAAATATTTCGTATTTCAAAAAGAAAATAGCAGTCGACAAACTTTTTTCGGCTTTCTTTGCTTTATTGTGCCGCGCCGCTATAGCAGTATGTACCTATAGCTGTATAAAATCGGTTCATTTTTCTTTCTAGACAAAGAGTCAATTCCTAGTCTCGATATGGATGGGTATCAGTCTCGAAAGTCAAGTCTCGGGCTCGGTCTCGAATTGATTTTCGAGTCTAGGTCTTATTTCGAGACCGAGACCCAGACTATTAGTAGGCATTAAATTTTACTCACCCTGATTTGATATAATCGGAAGTAATGTCACACTATAGTATTTCTAAAGCTTCTAAAGTCAATAATCGTGTCGTACTACGTACTAGACGGTTAGAGTTAGCGTTTATACACAACCGGTTATTTTAAAAAGTTATTGGAATTCTGGGCCGGACTTTACGTTGAAAATCAACTTTAGTATAATATTTTGAAGATACATTAGTGCGTATTTTAGCATACTCTCTAAATACCATATATAACTATAAATTTTATCAAATAGTCTCGCAATTCATCATAAATTTAACATTAAATTGAACTGTGCTTTAAATAATAGGTAGCCCATATAATCAAATTTCGTTGAATTGGGAACCGATATTTCTAAATTATTTTTTAGGATATTTGGTGACCAGTGAGCAAGCAGGTGACCTTGAAAAAGTTTTTCATATTGTGGCACCATTAATCCGTGTCAAAACTGCATCTCTAAAGAAAAATAATATATGCTTGTCAGAGATACTAATTATTCTATACTTATTCAAAAAACGTAAAGGCGAATATTTTTGGGAGCAGAAGACCATATTTTAGGCCGGCCGGTGAGAACCATCAGGTTTTCAATGTTTTGAGCATTGGATAATAATCAGAATACCTACTTGCTTTAAACAACTAAAGTGCGTTGAAAAACAAAAAAATTCCAATAACTTTGTCGCTTGCCTACTTAGTTAAAACGTATAGAGTAATTTGAAAACAATATTGTGATAAAATTTGTCGCCCATACTTCAAAAGTTAAAAAAAAATCTAATTTTATGATCATATTGGTAATAAAATGGAGGTGCGTCAAGTTGTCCCCCCCCCCACATTCGAATTCCTTGAAAAATGTGTAACCAGTTCTGTGCTCAAAGTGTGCTTTACTGTGCCGATGATATTTTGAACTGTGTTGTTTGGATACCAACGTTATAGGGAAAAAAAGATGTGGGGCTAACTCATCTCATCAGATCATAAAAAAATTAATTGTGATTCAATCGGCAGTTTGCTGAATTGTGCTGGCTTAGGTTTTTCTTAAAATGTAATTTTTCAGCCATTTTCTGATAAAAACCTAATGGGGAGCTAACTTGACAAAATTTTGGAAATCAGATCAAACAAAAATGGATTGTGATTCAATCTGTAGGGTACTTTACTGGGCCGATGATATTTTGAACTGTGCCGTTTCGATACTAAAGTTATAGGGAAAAAACAAGATATGGGCTAGTTGGCCACCCCACATTCGGAGTTCCTGAAAAATTTGCAACCTATTTACTCTTCTCAAAGTGTGCTTTACTGTGCCGATGATATTTTGAACTATGCCGTTTCGATGTCCAAGTTATAGAGAACAAAATAGATGGGGAGCTAACTTGATGCTTAGCCCCCCCCCCCAAATTTTGGAAATTAGAACATACAAACATGAATTGTGATTTAATGGGCAGTGTGCTGAGCTGTGCTGGAATAGGTTGCTCTTAAAATTTAAATGTTCTACCATTTTCTGATAAAACCTAATAGGAGACTAACTTGACGCTCGGCCAGCCCAAAATCGATGAAATCTGATGAAACAAAAATGGATTGTGATTTAATCTGTATGGTGCTTTACTGTGCCGATGATAGTTTGAACCGTGAAAACATTGGAATTTTAAATGGAACATCCTTTATATTTTCCAGTATCCTGATTCTGCTACGTTCAACTGATTTTAAGATATTAACAATTGAAAATCGTCGTCTTGCCTACTTTAGGAGGCTATAAAATGAAAATTGTTCAACATAGAAAAGTGAGATTTTCACATTCCCATCTTAACTTTTTAAAAGGAATATTTTGATGTATACTTCAAATACTGTCACCTGTCACTTTTTTGGCAGATTTGGACGTAGAGTGACATTAGTCAAAATGCATGTCATTGGATAGCATCTTAAAAGTTAAGATAGGAATGGGAACATTTTAATTTTCTATCTAATTTTCATTTTATAGTTCCTTAAAATATCATCGTTATCACAGTTAAGCACACGGCCGATTAAGTCACAATTCATTTTTGTATGATCTGATTTCCATATTTTTGGGGTGGCCGACCGTCAAGTTAGCCCCCTATTAGGTTTTTATCAGAAAATGGCTGAACATTGAAATTATAAGAAAAACCTAATCCAACGCAGTTCAGCACACTGCCGATTAAATCACAGTTTATTTTTGTATGATCTGATTTCCAAAATTTTGGGGGTGCAGTTATATTAAGGAAAACTTGAGAACCCTTTTTTAAATCACATTCTTTCTCTTTGGTGTTCCTCATTTTTTGCATCAATTGATAAAACATATAAATATGAAACCGGAACAACAACAAGCAGCATGTACTTTGGAAATTAAATTTAGTTTGTTTTTAAAAACGCATTTGACTGAAAAGAAAACTTAATTGGCGCAGTCGGTAGGATACTCAGAGTGTGTTCGTAATTAGTACCAGTAAAACTACTGCTCTAGAACGCGATAATTAAAAGTGCGTTTGTATTAAGTGTTAGCGGAATACGTAACAAAATTCTGGAGTGTTATAAAGCACAGGCATTTTAAGGAGCCTTGTATGTGCAGTGCACGGTTTTACAAACGGTGTTTAAGCGAACAAGCACGATGGTTTCTACCATTTATTGAGTGTCCGAATATTCAATTCAATTCAAAAAGTGCTTTATTAGTCTAAATAAAAGCAGGTAACATCAACATTCATGGTGCGGCCCCACTTCCAACCATGGCATGGCGGCGATCCAGAGACATAAGTATTCCGGCAATTCCAGGAACACAAACATCCCGGCACCCCAGAATACCCGACAAGTCGCCGAACCGCACCAAAAGTTAACTAAACTTAACTTAACTTAACTTAAACCACGCTAAACACCCAGAACAATCAAATACAAGCAAAGAGACAAGCAATGAAATACAACATGACGTGGTATAATCATTATAATAGATCACCAAGTTCAAAGCTCGGCATAAAAGTTAAGCCAGTAAAAGTAAAGGTCAATAAAATAAAATGGTCAATAAAACAAAACAATCAATAAAGCAAAAAAGTCAAAAAACAAAAATTAAACCTAAAAAATAATTAACTCATAAACTTGTCAAGCCCAGACTCATTATAATAATCAGTGTCAGAATTTTCTATCCATTATACATTATACAAATGGCAATACATATCTACATGTCAAAGCGTATCCTGGTGGAATTCAGTCAAAGTGTAATATGCCCTACTCAAATGTAATTTTTTTAGCAAGCAACGAAAGGTCTCAATGGAATGCACTGTCTTTAAATTGGTTGGTAAATGATTAAAACATTTTCGACCCTCATAAATTAGTGATTTTTTTACTAAAATAGATTTGGGAATTGCTAAAGGTAAAAGGTGAGCCTGACGCGTCCCAATTTGAGGAGCAGGTCCCTGGAGTGCATTGTGGTTTTTAAAGATAAGGGTTGTGGTCTCTAATATGAAAAGGGAAGTCAGAGTTAAAATCCGTTGAGTCACAAAATGAGGTCTACAAGAATCCCTACGAGTAATGTTAGCAATAAGGCGAACAGCTTTTTTTTGGAGAACAAAAAGCACATTAAGTAGGCCTTGATTTGCAACACCCCAGAATGGTATACCATACCTAAGGTGAGACTCAAACAAAGAGAAGTAAACTGTTCGTGCTAGTTGTGGACCTAATTCTTCCCTCACCACTCGCACAGCAAAACATCCTGATGACAGTCTTCTTCCTAACATCAACACATGATCTTCAAAACGTAATTCCCGGTCGATTAGAATACCTAGAAACTTGGATACTATAGTTTCTGGCAATGGATCGCCATCCAAGAGTAGCCCAGTAACATCACATTTAAACCCAACTATGTGGGTTTTACTGAGGTTTAAACAAAGACGGTTACAGGCAAACTAGTCCTTAATGATCTGAATAAGCAAGCCCCGGTCCGCAGAGTGCAGCAGAAGCCCGAGAACAAGCTTCACCCTCGAGAAATTTAACTCGCAGTGAGTCGACGGTTTGGAAACCTGTCTCTGTCCCACTTCCACATCAAGGAACTGTTGGACAAGTGTATCCAGAACCAGGGCACCAGGAGATTATATGCTACCAGAGAGTAAGAATTTTCCCTGATATACTTTGGTGTTACATAATTAAGCCTAGTGAATCTTGTTTGTTAATTTATTAACTGAAACATTTTTCATTTTCCGTTCTGTCTTTTAATTCAAATTTAAAAAATTATTAAGAGATAGAGAAATTAATTAGATATCTGAAACTTATAAGCCTATCCTTGTAGAGCAACTAAAAGAAATTGCTGAGAGTGTTTCTCTTTTAAATCCTGTAAATAATATTGTTAACAACATGTCTGAAAATTTAAGAGCACGAGCTAACTTAATTAGACCTTTTAGCGGTGAATCGAATCAACTAGAATATTTTATCAAGAATTGCGATTCTTTTTATCAAATTTATTATACCGGTGATGAAGCTCAGAAAGAATTTGTATTTTCTGCAATAAATTCTAAAATAATAAATGATGCAGTATTATTTTTAGTTACGCGTCCAGATTTAGATACATGGGACAAAATTAAATTAGCTCTTAGATTAAAATTTGGTGATCAACATTCTATAGAAAACTTAACTCAAGAACTTATACAAATGAATAGGCAACCTAAAGAAAACATTTATGACTATTTAGAAAAATTAAAAGCAATCGTTCAAAAAATATCTTTGAAAATAAGTTTAGATGCAAATTATGCCGCTGTTTCACAAATTTTCATTGGAACACATGAACATACTGCTATACAAAATTTAAAAGCTAATTCGCCTACTGAACTTAGAACTATTTTAATGGTACACAGACCTGATACTTTAGATAATGCAACACCTTTTGTACTAAATTATCAAGCTGACGAAAACCATTTACATTACAAGAACGAAATGACTAAACAAGGTCAAAACAAACCTCTTGACCCACAACCCATTTCACAAAATAATTATCGATCTTTTAAAAATATACCTAGTTTTCAAGCTTCATCAAAACCAATATTTCCTTCTCAGCCCATTAACATACAACAAAGACCAAATTGGCAACAAATGCAAAGATTTCCTAGATCTTCCGCAGTTTTTGGAAAAATCCCGCAGAAAACCTTTGAATCTAAACCCAATTTCCCTCTTGATAAACCGATACCCATCCCATGTCCGGTGTGTCAATAATTCCAAAAAATCAATCGTAACAAAGATTCTAGATCCCTAACCATTCAGGTTACAACCCTAATTTCTTCAGGTCCAACCCTCACGCAGAACCTCCAAGATACACTATCGAGGAAATAAATAATACTTATTCTACTAGTTTAGTGGAGTTTGACCAACAACGATTCGAAGAAGAAATCCCCGATCAAATTGATTTTTTAGAATTAGACGACGCCGACGTATATGAATACGACATCGATTCACAAAATGGAAATTTTCTCATTTCCACAGAAACAAAAAACCAGCCTTGACTTTAAATAGCTATCAAATAAATCAATTGCCTTTTATAACAATAAACGACCCCCCTTGCAAATTATTAATAGATACAGGTAGCCATGGTTCACCAATAAGGCCTTATATTGCCGAAACGTATTTTCCGAATCTCATAATAAATTCACAAAACAAGTTAACTACGTCTATGGGTACATAAAAAAAAACACGGAAAAATAAACATCCCTATTTTAAAGGAATTTAACATTTTAAATAATATTGAGCTTTTAATGTTTAACTTCCATGATTACTTCGATGGAATAATAGGAATCAAAGCCATTCAAGATAATAAATTAAATATCGATTTTCATATATTTATAATATCACAAGAGAAAAAATTTTGTCGGCAAAATTTTCGACAGGTATGAAAGTTTGTTGCTTGGCAATTTTGCGAATGATATTTTTGGCACGGCACATATAACAACCAGCAATATCACATCTTCTTTTTTCGCATCTGCGCAAGTCCGCGCGCAAGATATTCCTTGGTAGCAAGTCCGTCAAACTGCCGCCAGCGGCGTCGTGTTTTTACGATTGGTTTATTTTATTGCTATTGGAGTTAAATCGAAACCATAGGCGTGTATTTGTCAAATAATTGACATTGTGAGAGACGAACGTTGTTTACGACATTGTGTAATGCAAAAAGCCATGGTGTTCAAGCAATAAGAACTTGTACAAACCAGAGATATTCTTCCAAGAAGATTCTTTAGATTTCCTGCTCATACAACAAGGTATACATATATTTCATAATCCATTGATATTTGAAATTTTATATTACGGCTCTGTTAAAGGAAAATCATACTTATATATATTTCAAATCCAGCCCTGACTTTTCCTACCCAACTGACATTAGCAAGGTCAAATTTATTTTTTCGCCTGACAGGTCGAGTAATATTGCTGGTTGTTATATGTGCCGTGTTTTTGGTATTAAAATCACGAGCCGTCAGGCGAGTGATTTTGTCAAAAATTTCATAAGCGAAATTGCCGAAAAGCAACAAACTTGAATAAAACCTTGAGAATAATTTTGTCAACACAATTTTTTCTCGAGTGGTATTCGTCATGACTATTTCACGAGAAAAACTAGACAATGCACCGTATTAACAAACAGAAGCTTTATTTATTTGTTAACAAAATTAAATGTACAATTATTATTTATTGACGTTTGTCAAACTCACAAAAATAGTAATACCAGACACCTTTCTGATGGACCTGTCATAGTTTTTTCGCTAAAAAACCACTCAATTAACGAACAGGTAGTAGTTTTGTCAGTAGAAACCGAGCAGTTGCTATGACGTTTTACCAGTAAAAAACACTAGTGAAATAGTCAGAATAAAATCTTATTTAACCAACAAGTAAGAATTCCTTTACAATTTAGGCACGATTTTTCCACGCAATCACTGGAAATTCCAGCAAATTGTATTAAATTATGTCACGTTAACACTAAATTAAATGAGGATACTGAAATCATTACACCTGAAATTACTGAAACAAACTATTTTATTCCTCAAACTATTTCTAAAGTTAAAAAACGGAACCATAGCACTGGAAATTCATAATTTTTCAAATGAATCTATTTTATTAGAATATACACTGGGTGATGTTGAAAATATGTCTACCATTTATGAGGAGTCACAATTTTCTTTATTTAATATTGAGCAAATAACAGAAACCACAGGTAGTTTACAAAACAGTGATACAAATCCTTTAACGTTATTAAGAACGAATCATTTAAATTCTGAGGAAATGAACGCATTAAGGAAAGTTATTTTGAAATTTCCACACATTTTTCATAACCCTAATAATAAGTTGACTTTTACCAACAAGAATAAACATCAAATCAAGACATCTGAGGAAATACCTGTACACACGAAGACTTATAGATACCCGTACGTCCATAAGAAGGAAGTTGATGATCAAATTAATAAAATGTTAGATGACAGCATCATCCGCCCATCTTGTTCACCATGGTCATCACCAGTCTGGATAGTCCCTAAGAAGGCAGATGCCTCTGGAAGACAAAAATGGAGAATGGTAGTCGATTACCGTAAGGTAAACGAAAAAACGATGCATGATGGATATCCGATTCCTAACATCTCGGACATTCTTGACAGGCCCGGACGATCTAATTATTTTACAACACTAGATCATGCCTCAGGCTTTCATCAAGTCGAAATGCATCAAGACTCGATTGCCAAGACAACCTTTAACGTGGAAAAAGGTCATTTTGAATTTAATAGAATGCCCTTTGGTTTGAAAAACGCGCGTGCCACTTTCCAACACGTAATGGATAGCGTCCTTTCAGGACTACAATAGTTATTTGTGTATTTAGAGCGCAAGGTAACGGATTGCCGCTTGAGAAAGAATATTACTGCGCGACGCGTAGCAGAGCGCAGTAATCTTTCGAAAACGGCAATCTTACTTTGCGCTCGAAAAACACACAGAACTTTTTCTACAACCGCATTTTTAAAAATTAAATGCACAGTTTTGACATATTATTCGGACATATCTAGAACAGGAGTGCCAGCAACAACTGTAATAAATGCAAGACTGTCATTGTTAAAATGGTGTAAGGATCTCCGAGAAGAGCCCCGAATATAAAAGACATTTTAGTTTATTTAGTTTAGATTGAAATTTAGACTAAAATAAAAATGTATATATATTTAGAGTGATACTAGGATCTGTTTGTAAATTTATTTAATATTACGGTTTAAATGGAATTGCCGAAAGCTGGAAAACTTTAAGCAACCCCATTTGTCATTTCTTAATGAGGGAGGAGTTATATTAAGGAAAACTTGAGAACCCTTTTTATATCATATTCTTTCTCTTTGTTGTTCCTCATTTTTTGCATCAATTGATAAAACATATAAAAATGAAACCGGAACAACAACAAGCAGCATTTGTCGTCGATCTTTAGTCGTAGCAATTTGTTCACCATTTTCTCTTGTCATAACTTGTACTTTGGAAATTAAATTTAGTTTGTTTTTAAAAACGAGTTTGACTGAAAAAAAACTTAATTGTGCTGAGCGTCAAGTTAGCCGCCCATTAGATTTTTATCAGAAAATGGCCGAAAATTGAAAATTTGAGAAAACCTAGTCCAGCACAGTCCAGCACACTGCCGATTAACTCACAATTCATTTTTGTATGATCTGATTTCCAAAATATTGGGGGAGCTGAGCGTCAAGTTAGCTCCCCATCTATAACTTTGGTATCGAAACGGCACAATTCAAAATATCATCGGCACAGTAAAGCACACTACAGATTGAATCACAATCCATTTTTTCTTGATCTGATTTCCAAAATTTTGGGGCCCCCCCATTAGATTTTTATTAGCAAATGGCCGAAAATTGAAATGGGATTTAATGGGCCACATCCCGAAGAACTCGGAATGGCGGGGGGCATCACTCCCGTTAATCAAACTGCCCTCACCAGTTTGAGGTGTGCTGCCTGCTAATATAATAGAGCTCCGCTGGTTACATATTGTCATTGATCAGCTCCAGACTCTGTACTTTGGTATTTTCCAGCCTGGGGGAGGATGATGAGATTTGATTGGCCACACCCCGTGGTAGGTAGGAATTGCGGGGGGTCACTCCCCGTAATCAAACTGCTCTCACCAGTTTGACGTTTCTGTTTGCTAATACAATGCCACACCGCTTGTCACACACTGTCATTGATCAGCTTCAGACTTTGTACTTCGGTGTTTTCCAGCCTGATGATGGTATTTGATTGGCCACATCTCATGGCAACTCAGATTGGCGGGGGTGTCATTCCCCGTAGTCAAACTGCTCTCGCCAGTTTGACGTCCCTGCCTGATAATACAATGCAGTACCGCTTGTCACATACTGTCATTGATCAGCTCCAGACTTTGTAATGTGCTGTTCTCCAGCCTGGGGGAGGATGATAGGATTTGATTGGCTACATCCCGTGGCAACTCGGAATGGCGGGGGCCTCCCATAATCAAACTGCTCTACCAGTTTGACGTTCCTGCCTGCTAATACAAATGCAGCATCGCTTATCCATACTGTCATTGATCAGCTCCGGACTTTGTACTTCGGTGTTCTCCAGCGTGGGGGAGGATTATGGGATTTGATTAGCCACATCCCGTGGCAACCCGGAATGGCGGGGGCGTCACTCCCCGTAATCAAACTGCTCTCAACAGTTTGACTTTCCTGCCTGCAATTAGTTGACTTTGAAAACTACAAGTAGTAGACAGAACTTTGGTTTTGAGCTCTTGAATTGTAAAAGGTACAGTTGACGCGTACACCATACGATCTTGTAAACGGATTTTCTTGCCAAATCGTTAGTTGAGTCAGACGTTAATGAAAATTTTGTTATTGGTAATTTCTTTAGAGGATGAAGATAAATATTATTTTAATAGTAATGTTCAGCAAAGTCACGCGAACGTTCGCGAAATAAAAGCACGTCTCGTTCTATATTTGGATCAGGAGGTTCTCGGAAGGAAATTTGAGTTTTTTATTATTTATGCGCTCGAAGTCTCAGATGTCACCCACAGATCTCTTCTAATATGTGTGTTGTTTTCACAATATAAATCAACTTTCTTATGCATAATCGGTTGGGTAGCGTCTCTGAGAGTCAGTGAAAATTGTTCAGGCCGTAAACGTTATATAGTTGAAACAAACTAAGATCAAACTTGAAAAAATTCGGTCGGAACGCAATTTGATTGATCTTTCTTCCCTCATTTATTGAGGGTGACGCCCATATTGAGTATGGTCACGGTGGTGTCGCGGATTCCCTGGCGGAAGAAACTTATAACTCATAACAAAGAAATAGTGAAAATTACTCCTAACATATCGGAGAGTATTTTGGCGGTGAGGAGGAAGATTAAGCTATCTGATTTTTTTCAGGGAGGGGCCAGAATGGGAGTATCGACAATCAGTAAATAGGTACTGGTTGCAATGGAACTCGCTCCATTTATACTTCGAGAGTTACACGACAGTCGAAGTGGCGGCCACTTTGGAGTTAATAGAACCGAAGTCAGGGTGAGAGAGCGGTATTATTGGATCAACTGTCGTAGAGATGTTGCGGAGTGGCGTAGGAGATGTGATGTGTATGCCTCAAAAAAAGGACCGAAAACTCGATCTAGAGGAAAGATGCAGTACATCTCAGAAACTCCTTTCGAGAGAATGGCAGTGGATATTCCTGGACCGTTTCCTTTGGCCGATTCTGGAATTCACTTTCTGATTGTAACCATGGATTATTTTCAAAATTAGCAGAAGTGATCCTAATTCCAAATCAAGAAGCGGTAACGTTATCTGAAGCTTTTTTAGAGAATGTTATTTGCAGAGGCGTGGTCTCTGGAAATTCACACAGATCAAGGACGGAACTTCGGGTCAGAAGATTGAAGATATCTTATATTGTTGTTGGGCATAAAGAAGATTCGAACTATGGCACTTCCTCAATCTGACGGGATGGCCGAGAGGTATAACAGAACAATCAATCACTACCTCTCGATGTCTGTTAGCGAGAATCAGCGTAACTGGGACAAAATGGTACCTCTATTATTCCTGTTGGCTTGTAGAGGTTCACAAAACGACTCGACCAGATATACACCATCGATAATGCTAACTGGCAGAGAAATGAAGCTTTCTATTGATTTACAGATCAGCAGACCATCAGCTGAAGAAGGCTTCGAAAGTCAAATAGCGAATTTAGAGGAGCAGCTGAAGGTAGGTCATGAATATGCTAGGGACCGATTGAGCCTTACCAGTGACAAAATGAAGATGCGCTTAGACAAGAAGTCGAAGCTCGATGTTTTCCAGGAAGGTAACGCTGTGTAGAAGAAGAAAGAGAATTAGCTCGAACCTGCAAAGACCGTGGAAAGGACGAAACAGAAGATCAATGTCTGTCTGAAAGGCGTGAATTGGCATATAATCCTGGAAATCAATCATGGATAATGATTGAACGGGATTATCAGAAGACAAAGCGCCAGATGTTTCAGTAGCAATAAGAAGACAACTTTGCCCGGTTAGATCAACTGTACCTCATTTTCTGGAGTAAACGTGAAAATTCCCCTCAATTCCTTATACTATAAAGAGGAATACTAGCGAGCTATGAAACTATTGTCATATCAGGGGGCGAGTGTGGCCACCACCTCAAGGCTCAAGGTATTAGTTATTACTAGAGTTTTGCTACACTGCAGACCCGAGAAGAAGGCAGACGGTTGTTCCTCTTGGCTGCAGACAGCAGCTGAAGGCACCCCTAGTAATATATATCGGTGTTTACACACCTTCTCGTTTGGGTCTACGCGTGGCAGATATCCAAAGCTGGAACGTTGTTCTTTGCACCAAAATATCACTTGGACTCTCGAGGTCATCATGATTGAAAGGGGTTTAGTTTATTGAAATCGATTTGTTGCATGGAGTAGCTGATTGCACTTCTAGCAATACCAGTTGGTCAATCCGTACTTCTATGTCGCGCTTGCGCGCTGCGCCAGTCCATATGAGAGGCAGCAGTTAATACCCCTAATTAAAACTCATTATGCTGACTCACCCCTCTGTTAATAAACTCCCACGCACCCCGATTGGTAACTGTGGGGTGAGTTGACGAATACTGCGTTTCAAGTTCACGACGACCCTGAGGTCAACGTTCTGAAAATAAACGGCCGTGAGAAAGGAGTATCCTTTCACGCATCTGGTGACCAAGATAAAGTCAGTTTTGAGAGACAGGGTACCAAACGTATCATTCTCTGATATGGCATTTTAGGAAAACAAAGTAAATGTTCTTAACAAAGGGGGCAGATTTGTTCCTCGAAACGTCGACCGTTTTCCAGTTTCTTTTAGGTGTTTACGCTTCGTTAGGGTCACTAAACTAGCACTTATGCTGTTTACACCCTGGAGCCAGAGCCGAAGAGGCTCTACTTTCCCAAAAATTGTACATACAAGTCGAGACAAAAGCAAACATTTGTAAGGTATACTAACATATTTGTTGGTGTTCAAGGTCATTTGGACAATCCATAGCAGTCTAGTCTCTCAATAAACTACCAAAAAGGTCACACTGTTCCATCTATGAGAAGTTATTTAGATGTTAATCCCCAAAGCCCTTGAGTGGTGCCGCTTTCAATCCCTGTATGCAGACGTACCTATCCGTATGTCACGAAGACAGAGTGGGGTCCACATTCAAGCTCAGTTCTCCATCGACTCTAACCGTCAAGGTCCTACTCGCTGCATACAATTTTCTAGATAGCATCTTATTATGCTGTTATTTGCAAAAATGTAAGATTTTAGCTTACTTAGAGGTCACAGAAAACAGCTGTCACATACTCAGAAACTTTCTGATTGACATTAATACAATGCTAGTAAGAACTTTAATATCGCCTATAGTTATCTTAATTAAATAAATATTAATGAAAACAAATTGTAATCAGAGTGGTTTTTACATTTTAAAAATCAGTAAAATTTGCTAACACTTGTAAGAGGTATAATTCCATTGAAAATTATTTGGAAATATTAAACATATTAAATAAAACATTTAACTATATTGTAATCTACTAAAATGCATAAGCTACTAAACAAATATCACCCTGTCGCAAGTTTGAACTTGAACTTGAAGATTGTTATATAAACATTAAAGGCAAACTATAAACAACGCGAGCAATCAACGGGAGCGACTTTGAACCTTATGCATGCAATGATCATTACTTTGTTTTATATAAATACGCTACCGAATCCTCAGTTCGGCAGACTTAGTCTCACCTCCAGCTCCCAAGGTTAGTCACTTGACGACTGCCTCCTGGGTTCTATCCGCTCCTAGAGTTAGTCATACGACTGCTTTAGGTTCAATTCCTTTCCTACCCAACCTGGTACCGGTTAGTTACTTGACGACTGCTAGGGCCAGGGGTTGCACAACCTCCATAGTAAAGTCTTGACAAAAAGTTTGTCAGAGTGTTGAGAAAGACAAGTGTCTAAATAGTCAGTTAAAAAGTTTAGTGAAAGCTCTTAGTGCTCTTAAATAAAACCCAGCCCTTAAGAAAAACTATAAATTATAAGACAGTAAACAAAGACCTATAAACAGTACCTCAAATCGAGAAAACATGCGCACCGTAGTAATCGGGTATAATAGAATCTCATTTTCTCTGACCAATAATTGTTGTTAAAGTTTTATCGTTAATACATTGTTATTGTTATAAACTAAACGTGCTTACTTTATCATCTCTTCTTACCCCACGTGACGCGATCCCGGTCTACCTCAGTTACCCCCCGGCACGCTAAACAAGGCGTGTCCTCACGAGTAGAACATACAGTGGTAGATTAAAGGAAGCATTGAGACCCCGTCATTGTACTAATCGCGACGAGGCTCTTCTCTGAGAAGTTATTCTTTAAATAAACGAGCTACCCCCTAAATTACTCGTGACAATATATTCCAATGATATATTGTCAATTTCAGAAAGGTATCCTTTGACAAATCGGAAACTACTTCAGAATATCCAGCCTTCGTTCCAAGACAAACAAGTTGACATGCGCATCACGATGCCTTTCTAAAGCAGTGAACACAGATCCATACTAAAATAAGCAAATGCCTTTACCTGTGAAAGTCGAACTGGGGTAAATCATTCATAAAAGGTGTCAGTAGAAAAGGATTGGCCCCAAAGCATGGATTGCACTTTGACCAAACATGACGAACGGCCTACCATTTTGACATGATCCAAAATTGGCGCGTTGTTAAGTATTATAGTGTTTTGGGGCCAAGGATGTAGGTTTCCATTATAAAAATGTTGTATAAGTAAGTCAGTCACGGGAATGCTTCGTGGAAGTAGCATATGGTGCTTAGCACCATATTTTATATTAGCATTTCTTTTACGTCCGCCCACCCTAATAACTCCGGAATGATCCAAAAAGGGGACAAGACTCACTATTATTTGATTTATTTGTAAAGAAGAATATTTTCTCAAAACCCATTAAAAAAGAATAATTATTGTGTATTTTTATTTTCTCGTCAGCAACTACCTGAAAAGTTTCTTAACTCAGCAGAGGTGGCCAACAATTCTAAAACTCTCCTAGCCAGGGAAAACCAGTCAATATAGCGGGGGCGAAACAAGTTGACCTGGCAAGACTCCACGTAACGCACAGTCGGCAGGATTTTTTTTAACTTTCCTTCTATGTAATGCCAATAATCAGATAACACTATCTTCTGAACTTGCAACATACGTTATGCTACAAAAGTAACCTATCTATAAGGAGGATATCTTATTTAGCTTAAAGCCATATTTGAATCTGATCAAATAAATATTTTAATTATTTTAACGCCAGACAAACTGCACGTAACAAATTCAAAACGTATTCAATCGGGGCAAATAAATTAGTTTCAACGGAGATACGCTATTTTTCGCACACCCTAAGGGTATGGACATACCAAAGATGCCTCGATGCGCGCGGTGGCGGTCACGGTCGCGGTCGATGTTTCACATCGATATGACGACGAACATACCAAAGAGTCCTTACCTTCAGTATTCTTTGCGACTTCTTAAAGAAAGCATAATTTTTGTCCCGCCAAAATTTCCAAAGTTTGTGAATTTATACATTAAAAATTGAAAAACTGAGAAGCATGTATAGAAGTGAGGGCAGTGAAGACAGCGACGGGATGTCGCCAGCCGTAAAATGGTGGATCGTTAGTAATTCTTCATATCGGCAGTTTAATACTCACCCGATAAATCAAGAAAGACAAAAACTAGGTGAATTTCATCACTTATTTAAACAGCTTAAAGAACATTCCAAAAGATTTCCTGCATACAGAATGACTCATGAAACATTCCAGTACATTTATGAAAATGTGAGGTCGAAACTTGACCTTTGCAACTACAATAACTATCATACAAATCCATTTCACGCTGAGGAAAAACTCGTAGTGCCATTAAGGTAAGCTAACTTCATTAAAAACCTTTGATTCAAATCAGTATATAATACATTAGGACAATTGCCCGCATCTGAAACTATTTCATTATTGCCATAAGTATTAAAGTTATATTGTTGTGGAGTACCTGTTATCCAGCTTGGCTGTGCCTGAGGTGTGCGATTGAGATGAGGCGGTGTGTGATGAGTTTGCACTACCGGAGTAGGTTGAGTCGTAGGGAACAAGAGATCAAACAGACTCTGTTGTATATTCATTGGAAAAGTCAATTTGTCTCGTGGTGTCAATTTGCGGACATAAAGCAGAAGTGAACTAAAGAAGCCAATATTTTCATCGTTGGAGGCTTGAAGAAGTCTGTTCGTTTTCAGAGCTAATTTTTCTTTCTCTACATCAACAAGTTGTCTTCCTATTTCTACCTGTGCAGTTGTTCGTTTTTTGTAGCCCGTTTTTGTAACATCAGATCACGTGGCATTCCCTCGACCTCGCGCAACAACGAGACGCCAGAAGGAAATTAGACGTTAACTGTGGTAGACGCATTTGGTTTAGCGCTTCGTAGGTATTCGGGTATTTCATTTGATTCTCTAAAATTGGTTTAATTTAATTTTAGCAGATGGATAAAGACGAATTATTTGACTTAGTGTTTAGAGCACCCGCTCTTTGCAATAAACGCCATAGACAACACCATAACAGATATTTTTTGGCAAAATAATGGAATAAGTAATGGAAACTGGCTACAAAAATGGAAGTAACAGGTAAACTTTTAGTTTATAAAAACAAGTGCTTTACAAATTCAAAGGATATATCTACAAAATACTCTGTGAAACTCTGGCGAATTATTTGTGCTCTATGGGTTGATGGATTATGTGACCCTGACTGTTGTAAATTATTTGTAGCTGGTATGACAGGAAGCTCAGAAATCTTTAATAAACGAGATTCTTTGTCGATAATTATATTGCGCAATATACAAATTGCTTTAATAATACTATCTGCACTAATCTGCAGTTTCTTCATTTGTTTCAATAACGCCACCTAAAATCGGTGTTTTGTAATTTCTGGTCTTCTGGAATTCCTAATTTGTTTTTCTGTATCAATGTAGAAAGCTTGGAAGCTTGAAATCTTCCTCCGTCACTTTGCTTTCCGTAGCCATCGACATCGACCGCAATAAATCTATAGTGATCGCCGACAAGTCCTTGGAGAAAAAATGTTTGTAGTTATAAAACATCGAAACCGAATGAGGACATTTTATTCTGTTTGCCATCCAGTGACCCAATGCAATTTGGAAAATCGCAAAGTCGTTTATATTCTTCTGTGATGTGTAAAAAGTCTGACCTTGTGGATTGTTTCATGTGAATAGGCTGAAACACTTCCCAAAGGAGTTTGCACACTTTCTTAACTGTTTTTCCTATTGTCGAAGCTCCCATGCAAAATGAAAATGCCATAACTGTGGTATAATCAAAAGTTTACTGGATAAGGCTTTCTTTCTCTTTGTTTCAGAAAACGAAGCACGAAATTGCTGGACAAATTTGAGGCTGGAGTTTGGCAAAGAACTGAAAAAAAGCCATGGTCGGTCAGGAGACGCAGCATGCGACGATATTGAAAGCCAGTGGCCTTCTTTTTCAAAAATTACAGTTCATTCAAGATCAGTTTACGCCTCGTCAGATGACGTCTAATTTAATATAGATTTGCCTGGCGAAACTTTAACACAGTATAATGAAGATAGCAATTTAGACCTAGCTGGTGAAAGGGACAATGTTCAGCCTCGTCCCCGGATGCGCAGAGCCCTCTATCTCAGTCCTAAGCTATAGATGTGCCAATGCCCACCCCGTCAACATCTTCACATCGTAGTGATTCTGCTTCAAATTATTCTGTTACAAATCGGGCTACAAAAAACGAACAACTGCACAGGTAGAAATAGGAAGACAACCTGTTGATATAGAGATAGAAAAATTAGCTCTGAAAACGAAGAGACTACTTCAAGACCCCAATGATGACGATATTGGCTTCTCTAGTTCACTTCTGCTTTATGTCCGCAAATTGACACCACGATACAAAATAACTTTTTGAATGAATATACAACAGAGTTTGTTTGATCTCTTGTTCCCTACGACTCAACCTACTCCGGTAGTGCAAACTCATCCCACACCGCCTCATCTCAATCGCACACCTCAGACACAGCCAAGCTGGATAACAGATACTCCACAACACTATAACTTTAATACTTATGGCAATAACGAAATAGTTTCAGATGCGGCCAATAATCCTAATGTCATATATACTGATTTGAAACAAAGGTTTTTAATGAAGTTAGCTTACCGTAATGGCACTACGAGTTTTTCTTCAGCTTGAATTGGATTTGTATGATAATTATTGTAGTTGCAAAGGTCAAGTTTCGACCTCACTTTCTCATAAATGTACTTGAATGTTTCATGAGTCATTCTCATGTATACAGGAAATCTTTTGGGATGTTCTTTAAGCTGTTTAAATAAGTGATGAAATTCACCTAGTTTTTGTCTTTCTTGATTTATCGGGTGAGTATTAAACTGCCGATATGAAGAATTACTAACGATCCACCATTTTACGGCTGATTTTATTGGCATACCTTTCAAATGATTTCGATATATTTGCTTGGCGAAATAAAAACATCATAACTTATGCTACTTATACAAAATGTGTGATTTGTTATGTTGTGATTGTTATTGTCTGATGTGTATTTCAATTATTGAGAGTTGAGACTAGTGATATTGTTTTAGGTGTAACGATTGTCTTCTATACTTTAATTATTTCTCTTTCAAAATACTTTTAGACTACCTTTATCACCGTAGAAAATGAACACCTAACACAGCAGTTTTCATTCTCATACATATTGTGCGACATTATTATGCTTACTACTGATACAATATGATGAAATAACAAATGGTGAGTAGTTATACTCAAATTTTAATGTTATTATACGTTTATTTTTTCCCTACACGTTTTTCTTCTTTCAGATTGCATATCAAATCTTTAAATAATGGTCACAGAAGATTACTGATCTACTTCATTCAAAATATTTCCAGTTGACAATATAATTTTTCAATTATTTAAATGTCAATTGAATTCTAGTATTTTTATTAGGTGGAATTTGAACATTCACAAACAAGTAAATACCTCTCTGTAAAATGTATGATGTTGTGCTCTGTAATTATTGTAATTACTATTATAGTTGGCTATTTTAATAACTATTTTCTTTTGAACACGCCAAATTAATTACTATTTCTTAAAGTTTATTTAAAATGCAGCTGCATTTTTCAATGCCAAGGTCCGGTCGTATACAAGGTAATATCCAATAGTAAATGGCTATGTTCATATTTGAAAATTGATTATTACCCTAACAAGCTATTTTTTATACCAAATTTACATAGTAACCCGTTAATTCCACAAATTAGCAAACCGGTATATCAATAATATTGCAACCTGTGGCTATTCTTTATCAATGATTTTTCTCAGGAGGGGCTTATTTCCTTTTCACTAGAAGAAATTAATTTTGGACGCTTGAAGATAGCAACAATATAATCTCTCACAATTTCCCAGATCTCGTATCTTGCAATAAATGAGTAGGTGGTTTTTACTATAATAACGTATATCTATTATAAAAAGTAA
>MU183914.1:56422-79818 GCA_016904865.1 Pissodes strobi
CTACATATCTCAAATACCGCAAATACCCTTTCGACTCCTATTTACTGCCGTAGGACAGGGTGCTTAATGTTACCAGTTATAGATCTAGACCCCAAAATCCTCCCCTCAGACATCAGGAACGACATCGAAGACAAAGAACACTCCCAGAAGGAGATCTTTTTGCTAAAACCTAGAAAGAGGAGATAAGTCATCACTGACTTGGTAAAAGTATTACTACCACAATCTCACAGCTACATACTTAATGAAACTCACAAAAACTACATGCCAAGCAGGCAGGAACGTCAGACTGGTGAGAGCAGTTTAATTACGGGGAGTGACGCCCCCGCCATTTCGAGTTGCCACAGAATGTGTCCCATCATCCTCCCCTAGGCTGGAGAACACCGAAGTACAAAGTCTGGAGCTGCTCTATGACAGTTTGTGACAAGAGGAGCTGCATTATATTACCAGGCAGGAACGTCAAACTGTTGAGAGCAGTTTGATTACGGGGAGTGACGCCGGTCTCTGGATGTTGCAGTTGATGGATACATCTCAAACACATTCCCCATTAACGCGGGCGTGCCTCAGTGCGCAATACTTGCACCAACTCTGTTCCTCATCTATATTAATGACCTTCTGACCGAAACGGATAATCCTGTTTACAGTTTTGCAGATGACAGTAGCATTGTTTCCCAATTTAGATCAGAAAAACATTTACCAGCGACTGAGACTTATCACCGTAGACAGGAGCAGATTACAGCAATTAATCAAGACCTGAAGAAAGTTCAAACTTGGGGCGACAAAAATTTGGTCCAGGTCAATGCAGCAAAGACCCAAGCAGCCACGTTCACCAAGAGGAACAATACGGCGGGCCCTGACATCATTATGGCAGGATCGACCATTCCTTCATCTTCGTCAATCGGACTGCTGGGTGTCTCGGCCAACAGCGATATGTCCTGGCATGACCACGTTGCTAACATCGCAAAATCAGCCTCCCATAAGCTTGGTGCGCTATTTTGTAGCAGTTGCTCTTGCTCTACAAAGCGCAAATAAGACCGTGCCTAGAATATTGCTCACATATCTGGAGTGCCGCACCAAAGCACACCCTAAAGCTGCTGGATTCCATCCAGCGCACCAGTTCGTCATACAACTGGAAACACATAGAAGATCGCTCTACAAGAACTCCTTTGGCTGGCGCACTGCATCACTGTGGAATTCACTCCGAGGACATCTGTTTCCCCCGTAATTACAACCTAGAACTATTCGAGAACCGTGTCAATCAACATCTTCGCACATACACCGCTCGTCGAGCGCCATAAGATATCCCTTTAGTGTGTGTGCTTCTACCATAACGAAAAAAAATATATGCCAGGAAGCCAAAGCGAAATACGCTCTCAATGTCAACATAGTAGAGTGCCCAACGCAGTAAAAGCCTTCTATAAATGATTTCTGTGGGCACCTCGGGGTTACAAGCTGAAATTTTCACAGAATGAAGGCTTTATTATATTAATTCAAAATCCGAAGGTAATAAAAAATCATAACGGGCAAAAGGGCAGTATACCTAAAAATCGAGATTATTATATGAACGTGTGGGATATTAAATTATGAATATATAATTCATCTACATTTTTGTACGAATTATATTTTTTATCATTGCTTGAAATATGCAGATTACATTGGCTCTTACGGCAAAATAAATCAAAAAATTGAAATATCTCGCTTCGAACCTGGGCAAAATCTGATTGAAATATACTCATTTTTGTATTCACCTCGCATTCTCTCCGAAATGAAGGCTCAAATCAAAAATTTTTATTCTTGCAAAAAGTTTGCCTTAAGTATTTAGAATACATAGGTGCATGAATACATTTTTTTTCTCATATGGTAATGGAAAAGTAGAATTAAATGTAAAAAAGTACTTTTCTTCAAGCAGCGACCGGCCGATCTCTCGCTTCCCGAGCACTCTCGTATCTCACTTTTCTTCATAGCTTCGTCTCTCTCGCGCCTATTGTACAATACAATAAGTGCTTTTACACCATTTCGGATTAGAATACTAATAATAATAATAATAGCTATTATTAATTGAATAAAGTCAATGAAGACATTTTCGATTATACTGAAATTTATTTTTCCTATACGTTGCTAGGTAATAAAGAAGTAGAAAACAAATCATATACTTAATGCAACTGCTATTAAAAAAAAAACTAGCTTTTATTCAGAATAGAAAAACTGAAAATGTTAAAAATCTTTATAATAACAAAATCTATTTATCTTCAGTGTCAGTATCTTCTTTAGGAATAGACACAATGACTTCAATATTGCCATCCAGTATTTTTTTTGCATGATCCTATGCAACCTATTTAATTTCTTCTACGTGTACAAGCTTTGCTTTCATACAATCTAATAAAAATTTATTTAATTATGTTTTATTATGTACCGATAAGTTACCTTTTTACATCCAAAACAGTGGAATTTATTTATCCACTCTGTTTTTAGTTAAAACAAAAACAGTTAACGAACTTTTTATTTGAACGAGCACTCTCATCAAAAGAATTTCAAGTTCGCAACTATAGTGGGGGATTTACCAATATTTTTGATAAGAAAACAAATTGCGAACCAATTGACAACAAAATACTATCCTCTATAGTCACGAAGAAGCTGATACTAGGATTTTGTTGCATTATACTCTCTGCTAAACATTGTATGTATTATTTGACATGCATCGTGGACTCCAATGACACTGATGTACTTGTACTTCTGGTGCATATTAAAAATATATATATTTCTAGAGAATTTGGGGTAAAATGTGGAAGAGGAAATTCGGTGCGATATGTGGCCGTTCATGACACCAACCCAGAAGAAAAACTTGCAAAAAAATTACCTGCATTTCATGCTCTAACTGGTTGTCATACAACCACCCAGTTTTCAGGATTAGGAAAAATAAAATGTTGGAAAATGTATCTAAATTATTCCGATTATTTAGACGGTATTGGGTCCAGGAATTTTCAGATGGCATGTTCAATAACATAGAGAAATTTATCATAAAATTATTTTCAACAAATCCAAACATTTCGTCTATTAATATTTTCAGGACACTATTGGCCTATTCATCGCTAACTGAAAAAACTAGCCCCTACAAAAAATAGTTTAAAATTTCGCAGTATGAGAGCACATTATCAATCTAAGGTGTGCTTCAGTTCTTTAGAAACAAATCCCCTATTACCAGAGGTGACAGAATGCGGATGGAAATTTGAGGAGGTAGGTGATATCCAAATCATCCTCAATTTTAACAACACCAGCATTTCCTTCGGATGTAAAAGTATTTATTGCATGTGGATGTAAAAAAAGGTAAATTATTATTAGATGAAATAGGTACATAATAAAACTCAATCAAATAATTTTTTATTAGATTGTATGAAAGCAAGCTTGTAGACGCAGAAGAAATTAAATAGGTTGCATAGGATCATGCAAAAAATACTGGAAGGCAATATTGAAGTCATTGTGTCTATTCCTGCAGGAGATACAGACACTGAAGATAAATAGATTTTGTTATTATAAAGATTTTTTACATTTTCAGTTTTTCTATTCTGAATAAAAGCTAGTCTTTTTTTTAATAGCAGTTGCATTAAGTATACGATTTTTTTCCTACTTCTTTATTACCTAGCAACGTATAGGAAAAATAAATTTCAGTATAATCGAAAATGTCTTCATTGACTTTGTTCAATTAATAATAGCTATTATTATTATTATTAGTATTCTAACCCGTAATGGTGTAAAAGCACTTATTGTATTGTACAATAGGCGCGAGAGAGACGAAGCTATGAAGAAAAGTGAGATACGAGAGTGCTCGGGAAGCGAGAGATCGGCCGGTCGCTGCTTGAAGAAAATTACTTTTTTACATTTAATTCTATTTTTCCATTACCATTTGAGAAAAAAAATGTATTCATGCACCTATGTATTCTAATTACTTAAGGCAAAGTTTTTGCAAGAATAAAAAATTTTGATTTGAGCTTTCATTTCGGAGAGAATGCGAGGTGAATACAAAAATGAGTATATTTCAATCAGATTTTGCCCAGGTTCGAAGCGAGATATTTCAATTTTTTGATTTATTTTGCCATAAGGGCCAATGTAATCTGCATTTTTCAAGCAATGATAAAAAATATAATTCGTACAAAAATGTAGATGAATTATATATGAAAACATTCATAATTTAATATCCTACACGTTCATATAATAATATCGATTTTTAGGTATACTGCCCTTTTGCCCGTTATGATTTCTTATTACCTTCGGATTTTGAATTAATATAATAAAGCCATCATTCTGTGAAAATTTCAGCTTGTAACCCCGAGGTGCCCACAGAAGTCAAAATAAGTTATAAGTAGCACTCTACTAACAATTCTGCCACCCAATCTCTAATAGCTTTGCTAGCCCCGTGTGTCATAAGTGCGTGGGAGACCCCTTTTACACGTTGCACAAAATCAATGAATAGGCCAGCTAAATGTAGCAATTGTGGGGCGATCACCCTAGCTACTACCACAACCACTTCCAGTGACCAAAACATATCTTACGCAAAAGCGGCAATAACAAGTATTACATAAAATTCTACAGCGACAAAAAACACTAATACAAACACTAAGAAAACTAATTTAAACACGAACACTACACGGAATACTAAGGGTGTGTTTACACTGTTCACTATGTCCAAAGAGGAGATAGTGGCCAAAATTAACAAAATAACCATGCAAATTTATAATAATCCAACACTGAATTATTCACTAACTTCAATCTCTGAAAAATCGAAACACTTGTTCTTGGTCAGCTAGAACGCCAACTAGTTCTATGTCAAGAGACACGAGCTCGCTGACTATTTCACTGAAAATAATATAGATATTGCACTCGTTCAAGAAACATAAGTAGGACCTCACACCAAACTACACATAAAAAACTACACTATATACAGAAATGGCAAGGCCCACCGAACGGAAGGAGGTACTGCCATCCTTGTAAAAACAACTTTTTACCACAATCAGATATACTAGACGTGACAAGCATCAAAGTCACTCTAACTGAAGGCGATATTATTATACACTCTGTATACAAATCACGACAAACCCAACTGACACTACGCTTGAAATAGACACCATCCATGAATGAATCAATAATGCGTATCTATTTTAGGGTAACACATATAGGAGGAGAGATCATCGGATATCGACAAGGGCTGCATACTGAATTCTGCAGAGATTATCCAGAGCTGCATCTAACAGAGCAGAGAGTAGCAGATCAATATCGTGTTGTCATCAGAAACAATCTCATCCCAGTTGCGAAACTTAACACCTTCAAACAAGAAGTAGAACGCGAACTGCTAAACTTGCACAACAACGAAGAAAATGAGGATCATGATGATGATGAGAGTGAGAATAACGATAATAACGAGAATGGTGACCAGGATGGTGACGCTGGACATGTGGGTGGGACGCCTGTAGTAGCAGAGCAATAGCTGAACGGTGAGGGACACCGAGCGATTATTCGAAACACCTCTCAGAGATGAGAAAGCTAATTGTGGAGTACAATGGCACCGACCCATTAAGTAGACCACCATTACCTAGGGTGAACCCCTCAAAGAAACTAGGAATCGCCCTTACTATTATGAACAACCGAATTCTGCCAAACTATATCACCCAGGCGAACACGTTGGACCACTTCCATATGTTGATCTAATGCACTGGAAGGGCCATTGCCCGAATCCTGGGAACCAAAGTACGAACAAAGGAAACAGCGCAAACAGTGGACAAGCCACAAACACCTCATTGGGAAAGAAGATTGAATGATAGGATTGATGACATACGAAGAGATATAGGAAGGCTAAAAGAATACATCAATGGAGTAAGGTCCCATAGGCTGGAAGCTTGCGTTCGACCAATCATGACTCGATATCGAATCCATGCTCGTGATGATTCAGAAAACCAAACACACCAGCAATGTCTTGACACTCTAAAACAAAAATTATCTGTATTTTCAGGGCTTTTAAAGAGGTACAAATCGAGTAATAAAAGAGAACGAGATAATGTCTTATTTCAACGATCAGAAAACATATTCTACAGAGCGTTAAATACGAGGGCTAGAGAATCGAACAACAAATTCCCCAGCAGTCACGATGTTGAACAATTTTGGAGAGAACAGTTGGGAACACCGACCCAGTGCAACCTTGAAGCAGGCTGGATTGCACGGGAGCGCCGGACCTTCCAAGAATACGACCAAATGCCTGACGAGCCGCTTACGACAGCAGAAGTTACAAACGCCATCAGAGATACCCATAACTGGCGGGCAACTTGTCCAGATGGAATACAGAACTACTGGCTCAAGAAACTCCAATGTGCCCACGAAAAATTAACAAATTTAATTAATGATGTAATCGCCAATCCTGAAAATATGCCACGCTTTCTATTTCAGGGTGCCACATACCTTCTATTAAAGGACCCGGAAAACACGGAGGATTCATCCAAGTACCAACCAATCACGTGTCTCCCAACGATGTACAAAGTGAGAACAACCTGCTTAGCGCACCGGCTATTTGCCCACTGTGAGCGAAACAAGATCATTGCTGATAAACAGAAAGGATGCGCTAAGGGTTTAATGGGGTGCAAATTCCCAAGTAACAAAAGAAGCTTTAATATGATTTTCAAGACGTGGTTACAGCCAAATGAATAAGACTCACTTAAAACCTTCTGCTCTAGACAACCTCTTGAAGACAAGATAAAGGCTCTCTTACAGCCAAAGGGTCCACTCCTATGAGGGTCTCAAGACCAAATCTTAAAGCTTGTTTAAAACCATTGAAATCGATTCTCTTAACATTGCCTTCAAGGCAATCATAAAACTTTTAGCAAGTGACATTTGAAACCATAGGATTTATAGTGATCTAAGATCAGGATGAGTTTAAGAACTCTGAGATTTATAACATCTTTAGATAAAATTATCATAACCTGTAAACCAGTTACATCAAACAAATGTCCGTCATGTGACGTCGTCTAGTCGGTGATGCATTCCAACTCCTAAGAATAAACATGGAGGAAATGCAATAGCAAAATCTAGTAAATTCGCCGAAATGGGAGACAAAAATTATAACGTAGTGGACTTTTTCGATGAAATATGGAAAGATACCTTCTAAAAATTAAAGAGCCTTAAATTTACTGTTTTTTAAAATAATTAAATTATTATTGACTAGTTCTAAACAAGGTTTAATTATTATAAAGAAACTTAAAAATGTTTGCTTGTAATCTGTATTAAATCCTCGTATTTTTTAAGGTAAAAACTGCGAAATTTTGATAAAATTATTGAATAATATTACCTCCCTAAAATATTTCCAATATGGAGGTTTGTGCTGTTTGTAAAAATATGGCTTCTTATCATTTAAAACCTCAGGGTTTCTTAGAAAAAAGGCATAAATCCTATTAGTTTTGTCATAACCTTTTATTTACTGTAATTAATCTGTTACTCCTAACTGTTCCTTAGAGTAAAGCTTCTTAGTCTTGACCAAGGTTGCTCGGCTTCCTCATAAAACTACTTGGCCTTATCACGGCGTCGCATAAGTTTTCTAGCGCTGCGATCAAGTTTTCCGCACCCAATTAGATCACCATAACCTCAAATTTTGTCCAGATTTATGTTGATCTACATTTTCATTTATTATCTTTAAAGATTGCATAATTTATTATAAACAGCACAAACCATTTCTTGTAACTTGTAAGTATTTATGTGAAATATTTTCCATTTTTAAGGAAATTATATTGAACACCGCTACTGAATCACGACAGATAGTCAGAATGACAAGATGGCCGCGTTAAAAGAGCTCTAGGCGGTAGGAGTTAAAGTAATGGTTTAAGAAAGCAATAAAAAAGTTCAATTGGATTTTGTAAAGATTATATGGCCTTAATGAAGCAATATATTTTCCCAGTATTCCTAATACAGTCTTTTAAGTAGCCAATCTAAGACTTAAGCTTTATTGCTATCTTATATAAAACTGCAAGTTTTATGAAGTGCTTAAAGAATATGTTTTAAATCCAACTTAAAGCTATAGTCTTAAGACAGATTATTTTAAAACTAAATATACTTTAAACCCTCCAGAGGTTCAACAAGGTTTAAGATTGATAACACAAAAGCCTTGTTAAAGCTAACACAAGAGTAACCGGTCTCAAGTCCATAGACACTTAATATTATTGCTGTCAAGGCTGCTTTAAAACTTATTGTTAAGAATAAATGGACTTTAATATCTGTTAGCATGTTTGAAGTTGTTCATAAAACCCTAGTACTTCTACCGACCATTTTAAAACCATCTTAAAGCTGATATAAATCTAACTAGCATTTAAATTGTTACTTGGCAAGAGCAACTCATAATCGACTCCGTCATCTGCAACCAGACATTTTCCAAGCGTAGAAATCTGTACATGGCTTACATCGATTATAAAAAGGCTTACGACTCTGTGCCTCATTATTGGCTACTAAAGATTCTTAAAATATATAAGACTGATGCGAACATTGTTAACTTTTTAAGGCATGCCGCGACATCTTGGCAAACGTAAAATATATCTTAATGAAGCCGGGATTACCACCGAAAACATACCAATAAAAAAAAGTATATTATCCTCGATCCTCCTGGGCTGCTAATAATTCTCATCAGACCATCTTCGGATCTTAACAATTGTTGCCGTATGTTCTTCTCCTGGGTTCTGCACAACTTGTAGATGTTCATCATACCTCGATCGCCGCTTGCAAAAGGAAGGTATAGCCTCTTAACCGATGCATTGGTGTGCAGACATCGGAACTTGATGATCATTCGCCGGGATGGCCTGTCGAGTCCATTTAGGTCCGCATCAGACCACTTAAGGATATCAAAGGTGTAGGTTAAGACAGACACTGCCCAGGTATTCAGAGCGGTGATCTGGTTCTTAGATGAAAGTTTGGTGTTCAGAACCTTGGGTACTCTCTTCTTGTACTTCTCGGAGAATATATTCTTCATGGTCGATTTGTTGGTTCTGAGGATTTCCTAAATGCTTGTATGTATCTTCGGGATGTAAGTTCTCTATATCCTGGTATTGATCGACTTGGGTTTCCATGGCGCCCCTTTTGATGTTGATGATGGCGCATTTATCAAGTCCGAATGACATGTTTATGTCTCCGCTGAAGGTCTTAACGATGTTAATTAGAGAGTGCAATCCAGTCTGTTTCGCAGCAAAGAGCTTTAGGTCATCCATGTACAATAGATGGGATAACCTCCGCCCGCTCCTGATGTTAAATCTGTACCCAATATTCTTGTTGTTCAGTAGTGTAGAAAGAGCGTTCAGAGCCAGGCAGAACCACACAGGTGGTAAAGAGTGTCCTTAAAAAATACCTCTGGATATCTTGACTTTACCAGCGTTGTTGTTGTTGACAAGGATATTGGTCCGCCAGGTGCTCATGAGATGCTGGAGCACCGCTCTAACTTTCGGGCAAATCTTGTAAATCTCCAGTAACTTCATCAGCCAATCATGACGGACCGAATCGAAGGCCTTGCGGTAGTCAATATAGCACACATTGAGATCTCTCTTCCTAGTCTGAATCTGTTTTATAACCACTCCATCTATGGCAAGTTGATGTTTGCACCCGGCTGATCCTCGTATACAACCCTTTTGCTCTTCCTCCAGTATGTTGTTTGTAGCGCAGTGTTCGTATAATCGGTTGTTGAGAAGTGAAGAGTTTGTATACTACCGACAGGCACGTGATTGGTCTATGGTTGCTCGGCAGAGCGGGGTCGCCCTTCTTGAACAGCATGTAAGTGTTTCCCTCTGTAAGAAATTTGGGGAATTTTGAGGGATCGTCCAATGCTTTCATAAAACATCGAGCAAGGCTTGGAAAATATGCCGGGAGATTTTTGATCAAAAAGTTGTGCAGTCTATCTGGTCCCGGCGCTTTCCAATTGCTGATCTTCCTGATAGCCTGGGAAATATATTCTGCTGTTAAATGATCCACAGACATTTCCTCAACATCCGAAGCATTTTGTTCAACATCTGCTATCCATTCGGACCCTCTGCTCTAGTGTACTGCTTCTGACCAGATGGAGCTCCAATAGATGTGGAATTCATCTGTGTTGGCTGGGGCTTGTGCATTGTCTGGGTTTTCTAGGCGTGTTTCCAAATTCCTGAAAAATTTCTTTCTGTCCGCTGTGAAGTCTGCATTTTGTTGTTTCCTCTTGGAAGGCTCGTTGTACCTGCGAAGTCGAGCTCCCTTAGCATTAGCTTGTGGTCTGAAGAGGTCTTTCAGTTCCACAAGTTGTTGATGATGATGTGGGTCTTCAAAGCAAATTCCTGCTGAGTTCGCTATTGCAGTGGTTTTCCTCATTATTTTCCTCGACCGAATGTTCTGCAGGTGTGCGCCTATGACAGCAGCTTTTTCGCGGAATTTATCTATATTCTGTTCTAGGCGTCTTTTCCAGGCCGGGACCGCACTCTTCGTATTCTGCCGTGCAGACTTTGGTATGAATGGTTTTGGCCATAGAGTTCGATGACGGTAACAGCAGCGCAGTAGACCAACAAGTGTACTTTATCTAGTGTGCGGAAAGAGGCAAGGTGCTCCCCCAGAACTTCATTGGCTAGGCTGATGTTCTACTTCTGTTTGGGCAAAGACGGACGATTAAGAGGGTCAGAACCCTCATAATAAGACAGAAGGCTATGGAATTTGTCGCTCGCGTGCTGTCGAGCTGGGTTCTGATAGGGTTCGTCTTGACGGTCCTGTAAGTGAAGCGTCTCATCTAGATGGACTATCTGTTCTGTCCGGTCTCGTGGCTCATTTGGAACAATTTGCTCTTGGTGGATCGTGTTGCCTACCTCTCGTCTGATGGCTTCCAATTCCACACGCGTTAGCCATCCTCTCTTAGTTATGATGTTTTTCCGGTCAGCGATATTCTGTTCTGATACTTGCAGTTCTGGGTGTCTTCGGGAGAATCGGCGTGAAGGGAATGTCTCCATCCTGGGAGTGGATTGTCGTCGCCCTGGCTGACATAATAAAAGGCTCGCATTACATCAGATAACTCGCGGATCCACTTAATACGTCCAGTGTGTGCTCTCCTATGGGCAGTCCTCCTTACAAGGGGCAAGCCAGCAAGTAGAGGGAGCTCTTGTTTTTCTGCCGAATGGTCTGATTCTACTTCTCGTTGGGGGTTGTTGGGCTATTGCTTCTTGTGCGGCAGGGGTCCGCCTCTTCAACACCCCTGCCACCGGCGCGGCGGGCGGTTCGCATGCTGTCATGTCCAGCGCCGGCTCCAGACATGCCCTGGCGATCCCCAGTCAGCGGCTATTTCCGAGGCTTCGATGTGACTTTATTCTCATGGGTGTTCTCGTTTGATTCAGGTTTCCCTAGGGGTGAGATAACAGCCTACGTCTTTTTCCTTCTGCGACCTCCCGGTGCGAGGAGGGGGAATACTAGGGAGACCAGCCAGGATCAATGAAGGGATAACGTAACAAGGATGACTGTTTGGGACGTGAGTGATTCTGGGTTAAAAGGATTGTCTGGATAGGGAGCTGCTTATTAAAAAGTTAGAAACATATGGAATAAAGGGAATTGTAAAAAAATGGTTTATTGCTGCACTGGGCCGGTGTCCCAACTGTTCCCACCAAAATTGTTCGACATTGTCACTACTATTGTTCGATTGTCTAGCCCTCATATTTAATGATCTGTAGAATGTTTTTTTTTTCTGATCGTTGGAATAAGACATTATCTCATTTTCTTTTATTACTCGATTTGTACCTCTTTAAACGCCCTGAAAATACAGATAATTTTTGTTTTAGAGTGTCAAGACATTGCTGGTGTGTTTGGTTTTCTGGGTCATCACGAGCATGGATTCGATATCGAGTCATGATTGAACGAACGCAAGCTTCCAGCCTATGGGACCTTACTCCATTGATGTATTCTTTTAGCCTTCCTATATCTCTTCGTATGTTATCAATCCTAGCATTCAATCTTCTCTCCCAATGAGGTGTTTGTGGCTCGTCCACTGTTTGCGCCGTTTCCTTTGTTCGTACTTTGGTTCCCAGGATTCGGGCAATGGCCCTTCCAGCGCAGTAGATTAACATATGGAAGTGGTCCAACGTGTTCGCCTAGGTGATATAGTTTGGCAGAATTCGGTTGTTCATAATAGTAAGGGCGATTTCTAGTTTCTTTGAGGGGTCACCCTAGGTAATGGTGGTCTACTTAATGGGTAGGTGCCGTTGTACTCCACAATTAGCTTTCTCATTTCTGAGAGAATTGTTTCGAATATGCTTCGTTGTCCATATTATCTCTATTTAGATCACGTGCCCCACCGTTCGGTTCTTGCTCTGCTACTTCAGGCGTCCCACCCACATGTCCAGCATCTCCGTCCTGGTCACCATTCTCGTTATTATAGCGATTCTCATTCTCATCATCATCATGATCCTCATTATCTTCTTTGTTATTGTGCAGGTTTAACAGTTCGCGTTCTACTTCTTGTTTGATGGTGATAATTCTCGCAGCTGGGATGAGACTGTTTCTGATGATAACACGATATTGAGCTGCCACTCTCTGCTCTGTTACATGCAGCTCTGGATAATCTCTGCAGAATTCAGTATGCCGTCCTTGTCGATAGCCGATGGTCTCTCGTCCTAACTGTGTTACCTTAAAATAGATACGCATTATTGATTCATTCATGGACGGTGTCCATTTCATGCGTCATCTGGGTAATCCCGCCTGAGTGAGCGCTGGCTAAAGTTCCTGCGCAGCACCCTCAGCGGGCGGTATTTGGGTTCTTAGGTGACACCTGTGTCGTTGTTGTGGTTGTGCAGCAGGGGCCCGCTTCCTGAGCACCTCAGCAGCCGGACGCGACGTCCCGCAAGCTGTCATGTCCAGCGCCGGCTCCAGACATGCCCTGGCGATCCCCAGGCAGCGACCTTTCTCCGAGGCTTCGGTTGATCTCCATTATCCATTATTATTATTATTATTATTTTTATTATATTATTATTATTATTATGATTATGATTATGATTATTATTATTATTATTATTATTATTATTATTATTATTATTATTATTATTATTATTATTATTATTATTATTATTATTATTATTATTATTATTATTATTATTATTATTATTATTATTATTATTATAATGGACTCTAGGCAAATGAAAAAGGAATGTAGAGGGACTTTTGATTCTAGAAAGACGAATGACAAAATATAATTGTTGCAAAATGACACGTTAACATCATCATGACATTATGTTAGAACGCGGTGGGGTTGAATCACATCCATTATGTGAAGAGATTTTCTCAGAACGAGAACAGTATTCAGGTAATAATCTCGTCATATTCGTTTATCTTATTGTTTGTTATTATTGTTTTATTTCCAGGTGTGTCAATCTCACATAGTGAATCTGTATACCGCAAGTGTTAGATGCGTCGACAGGTCAGATCAAAACCTCAGTTTATATTGAACATCCATTCGAGGTAAGCAGTTGTATTTTCCGCTAATTGTTCACTGCTTGCCATCTTGACCAACTAAAATCTAGAAGAAGATTAGCAATTACCCTCCTAATTCAAAATAAAGAACTAATCCAAACAAAAGGACATAATATGTCACAGGACGAAGGTATTGATATTCGTTTTGAGGCCGCAGTTTATCTCATTGCACCGCAGAACAAACAAACAAACAAGGTGCGCTTTTTGCCATGAATGAACCACAACTCGATGCAACATGCAACACGTTTTTCTGATTGAAGTTGAAAATGAAAGTAAAGATTTTATTTATTTTTTTATTATTTTTTTTTGTTAATTAAAAAGGAACCTAGCCCCGGAGAGATTCGCGTTACAAAGCCCGACCCTTCTCGTGGGGTCGTTTGAGCGCCACCCGTTCTCGCCAGCTAAACGGAAAATGCTCTGCGGGTGTTGTGCAGGGTGACTAGGTCAGCTCAAAAAAAATCAACAAATACTTAATTTCAAACTATCCAGAAAACTCGAAAAATTGTGGCACTATAATCAACGAACTTAACCTATCAAGAAAACACACTGTACTGGGCATATAAGGTCACAAGGGTATTGACTTCATATCCTGTAAACTATGTTTAATTTGTTATGCAATACACAATATATTGCAATTGCCCAGCACAGCTTTTTGACGATTATTATTACATTAGGTAATCAGGTTATTGTTTAATTAATATAAGATTGCATACTGTGCATTTTGGCCAGCATATACGAATATTAATTTATAACCAATATAGTTTTATCGAAGCTTTCGTGATGTTCTTAATTCTCCTCAACCTATGAGAACCAAGCTGATTACAACACTCTAAAAATTTAAGGAACAATATATTTGCTAAGTTCTTTCTTTTTTTTTTTGAAAACACAGCAACAATCTATCTGGAGTAAAAGGCTCAATTAAAATGTGGTTAAGTAAAGACAAAAGAATGTTAAATGACTGTTAAAGTAATTGATAAAATAAACAGAGTACAATGTGAAGATTGTACAAAGACCAATTCAGTTGGAAATATTCGGTTCTATATGCCTTACCACTAAATGCACTTAATACTACTTATCAAAGTGATCACTTGACGTTGCCTAAGCTTCTTACAACTAGGTATGCGTGCGCTAATAGCTGCACTGATTTTAGATGTAGCAATAATAGTATGTAGCAACGAACGGCTACTGTAATAAAATCAAATGACTCGACAAGTTAATAAGAGAACCGAACTAGAATAAAACTATTGGAAGTATGGCGGTCGCTTGATTCATATGATAGAGATAAAATTCAAAGCGGTTATATCTCCCGACTAATGAATGATAAGAATTAAATTATCCAGCCAGCGCTTGACTTTTATTAAAATGAGAAAACAATTCAAAGCAATCAGATTAACTGGTCCGATAAACCAGTGAATAAATGTAAATTAAATTAATTAAAATCCTCAGAACCTCAGAACTCGGCGTTCAATGTTTGATTTATATGAATAAAAGAAAACGAAGAGTGATTATACTAAATGGATAAACATAAGAAACAATGAGACGCAAAGCTTATAGTACGATACCCAGATCCCGTCGTCGAACTCTGGTGGAGGCGCCGGCACTTATAGATACCCAGGAGTGGGCTCACGATGGCCTCCAGTGAGGGAAACAAGGTGGTAGCCCTTCGATAAGGGTTCTGGCCCTCCGTAAAACGTTGTAGTCCTTCGGAAAGAATGGACTTCTGGCCCTCCAGGGTAGAAAACTTCTAGCCCTCCAGAAAAACCCTGAAATAATCCAGTACGCATTAAACGAAGCCCCCTTACTTTAATAAAAATCATAAATGCATAAATACGTCTTCTTTATAAAACAAATTTTCCCAGACAAAAAAACCCATGGACTTGCAATGCAATAAAGCAAATAAAAGAGATATTAATGTTCAGACAACTTGAATATAAAAAGATAGGTATGAATCACCCCTAAAAGAATATATAAACTTCCCCATATGATCAAAATTAAAGCTGCATTAAATTGAAAATTCGGATCAGATAAAATGGAGTAGATAAGATAACACGTGAGAAAAGAAAATGGCGATATTTGCACAAAAAAAGAAGGTAACACAGATAAGCAATCAAATCATTAATTTAGGCAAAACGATAGCAATAAATACCTCAAATTTGTGTATATGAGGGCTACTCTGCGAGATTCGACGGTCTCGGTCTTATATGACGAACGTGGAAGCCGCTATAAATAATGGAAACAAAAAAACGTTTCACTCGCTTCACAGGTCATAGAAAAAGAAATCCAGAGAAAATGCTTACCAAATACAGCATGTAGAGCTCGAAAAATCGGTCGTGTTAAAACACAAACAGAAACCACAAAAATAAATCCCCTAGCAAAAGGGTTGTATTATTTCACAATACTAAATGGAATTTCTAACTGCAATGGCGAACGTTCGTCTTACGAACAAACTAGAGAAAGGCATCTCCAACGTTTTCGTCAATTTGCCTTCGAGATTAAATGCTGCGACACAAGTAGTGATGGGCTGAAACATGCCGAGTGATTCGATACAAGGAATAATTCTAAGATAATAAACGACCGAGTTCCCGTTTATTATGATGGTAACATGACGGCGGAAGCCACGAATAGTGAGCTAAAATTACATTCTTCCAGAAATGCTAGGATATGCTCTTACAGAAATGATAATCCTTCAAAAATCTAAATCGAGAATGACAAACACGCGATAGATAGCCCATCCCTATTATTTGGCATAAACCTCACAAAAACTAGTCTGCCGTACAGAACGAGAAATATATTTAAAGCAGAGATCCAAAAACGATCTCCGGAATTGACGGCCGGCTCCAGGCATTCATCAACCTAGGGTTCTCAAAAGGTAATAAAATATTCAAACTGAAATTAAAGTATGGTTCAATAAGTCAAATGCAACGTATTTGCAGGCTAACAGAATTCTTTAAAAATATAAAACGGTCGGCTGGCGGTTCCCGATAATGCAATATAAAACAAGCCAAGCCATTTTAATCATAATGTACATCGTTTATCAACTAAAATAAATAGTCACAACGGATCATAAAAGCTAATACAAATATATAGCTAACCTATACTTAAAATATAGTTAATTCATATTAGGAAAGTGGCCTTTACAAGCAAATCGAATTAATAAATTTAGAACTAATAAACCGATGCGATGGCAGTTTCAAGCGAATTGTTGGCAAAGCAAATTAATAAATTTAGAATTAATAAACCGATGCGTGCAAAATACAGCATCATTTTTCCCCTAAATGCGGCATATAAATGAAATTTTAAAATTGGCAAAATCGAACTGTTACAAACAAGTGCAATAAATGAGTTTATCATACCCCCAAAATACGAAAATAAATGTCGTTTATTTACCTACCATAACATACCATACTAATTATTTTGTTTTTACATATATTTTTTTTAATTATGACGAAAAACGATCATATATATTAAAAAGTTTATTTCCAGTCGATAACCAACTCTTGGCTATATCTGGGTTAAACACAACACATATCTGGATTAATTTCTTATAAAAACTTATTATCATCCACCAATATAATTAGTTCAAACATATTTGTCATCAGTATAGTCTCTAAAGATAGAGAGCGCTATTTATTAAATAATAATTGGATATATCAATAATTAATATTGATTTCCCGCATATATGAACATTTAAGTGATAGTTTTCATAGCGCTTATATTATTATATTAATTCATTTAAGTATTCATATTTTCGTAACTTTTGTTTAATGAATTGAAATATTTGAAACATATTGCTCTTTTAGGTAATTGTCATCTTATATAATAGAACATTCCTGATTACTTTTATTTCTTTATGTACGCCTAGTCTTTACATTACTTGCGAAAAATAAAAAACCTTTTAATCTGAACAGGACCTTTTACTGCGCCGAAATAAATAGCACATTATCCAACCTAAAATAACGTAAGCTCGAAAATGTATTAGCTACTCAGTTATGCGATATACATTTGAATTTTGTGACCGTTTAGTGAGTAAAACCCATTGTATCTGATTAAGTGCACATTAATAGTATCAAATATTCATAAAATATTGGAGTGTAAACCACTACAGAAATGGCCGGCCAAGTTAACAATGCAGCTATTGAGTTTAAATTAATGACTCTCAAATTTGCTAATACCCGTTTAATTAAATGCTTCAATAAATTAATATTATGACCGTATTGTAGATAGATACTTGGTAGCTGGTTATTTGTATATCAACAATTGATTTTACATATACTCTCGCATTCACGTTAATGAACTTATTTTCTGCTGTCATATAATAATTAAGAAAAAAAACGTTTGAAACTATTTCTGTTACTAGTGTAATAATATCTATAAGTCTTAAGTGTTTCGAGAAAATTCGAAAATTTTTAGCAAGCGTCATCTAGCGATCAAAATCAAAAATGACAAAGCAATTGCTTGTAATGCAGATGCTGTGAATTTGATGGCATATTTGATTTGAGACATTGGCTAGACAAATGAGGGTGACGCGATAAGTACTTTTTGTAATTCAGTTACGAAAAGTCATCATTTTGACACTAATTATCATTGTCAAAAGTGGCTCATTTCATTACTTATATTAAAATGAGATGATTTTAACACTTGCTACAAAATCAGTTTATTTTATCACTTGGTAAAATGCGTTTACTCACAACACACATATTGTGACAGATCCGGTTCCATTTCCAAAAAAATCATACATTGAAATGGAGAAAAAGGCAAAAATTTGTAAGATAAATCCAAATATTAGTTTTACTAATAAAACAATATATTGAGATATATGTATTTATTTTTACTAAGAACACAATTCTGATTGATCTTATCTGATATAAATTAAAGGTACAGTTTTGAAATGTATTGGTAGGGAATCCTGTTGCCTTTTGTTCATTACAATAATTATTAGTTGATACCTGTTATGATACCTCATCCACATTATTGGGAACAAACTGAGCCACGTCGATTGTTATTTACCGCTGTACTTTCTTTGAGAACTGCCATATTTGTCGATGTATTTTGCCTAAGTATATTTACAGCTGTTTTTCTTTTATTATTGTTGGATTATTTTACCTAATTTTGAGCAACAACGTTGGGCTTCCACCCCCCTTGCCGGTCCAATGTTTGTAAATCAGCACCAGCACCTGAGAGTTTAGGTGCGTACAGACCTGACGAGACGCGCGCGCGACACGCACGCGACGCGCCAACCGCACGCCTGCTACGTGAACGCGACGCGCACGGTTTTCTCGCGCGCCTGCTGTGAGCCATGTAGAGAGACGCGCGCGCCACGCGACTAAGTTCTATTGCACTTCTTCACTGATTCTCGCGCGATTGCTACGCTCCTACTACTACACGTCCACACTGCGCCTCGCTATTTCTTTGATCTGCCGTCGAAAAACCGACAGCAGACGGGTAACGACGCGCCTCGGACAGGCGGCGCTAGCGCCGCGCGCGCGCCTCGTCCACACTTAGAATTTTGGACTGTCGCGTGCGTGTCGCGCGCGCGTCGCGTCAGGTCTGTACGCACCTTAACGTTGCAGAAGATCTGCGGAATGCATGGCTAGTGTACAATTTGAGATTTAGCAAGCCAAGGAACGTCGCGTTTTTTTTTTTGGATGTCAGAAAAACTGTTAATGCTGTCTGGCATTTTCCGTTTTTGAATTCAAGGAAAACGCGATTATCTTGTACATTATTTGGACGCATTTGAACATGTTTTCGGACTAGTGCAATCAGAATAATTCCAGCAATACCACCCTCGGTAATTGTAAAAATTCTTGCAATCTTTGTCTTTCTATATGGAATGCTTATTTTAGTAAAAGGTCCGCAGTCGCTAAAGTCTTCGATACGGATATTGAGGAGTTAATTTTTTCGGCAACCTCCTGCTATCTCAACTATAAAAATTATCTTCCAGCCTGTGTGATTATCAGCTTCTATAAAAAAATCTACTAAAATATGCTAAGTACTTGAACTTACTTATATCAAAGTTTACAGAATAAATATAAGTTACCCCACTCACTGTCGGAACTTTGATGTCTTAAGATCACCAGCTTGCCACAGATACCTGCCCTCCCACCTTTTTCAACCAGGTATTGGCGTCTGACGTGTTGTAATGGACGTGCATGAATTGCCCACTGTCTTGGTGACCTAATGAGAGTTCGTTTTATTACCCGAATTATAATAACATTGGTTCAATTTTGAGTACCTGCCTACGTACCGTAGGAAACACATGCAAGCTGCTGTATATCCACTATAATATGGCTCTTAACCTAAATTTTGTATCATTAAACTAATATTTCACTTCACGCATGGCCCTCCGCTCGCTTCGGTCGCTACGGGGGGCTCGGCGGACAGGAACTAACTAAAACTAACCCAAGGCATACCCAAAATCAGGAAAAAAAAATTAAAAAAATGTAGTACGACAATGCAATCTTACATCTTTCATTACATTTTATGTTTATAATAAAACTATTTCAGAGTTTATTTTTGTTTTCTTTTACATACCCAAAACACCACCGGCAGGTAATTAGTATAAGAACCTTCTGGTGCGCAATTGATGTACTGTGGTTTGGGAGGTTTGGGGTACAGTGCGCAACTCGTGTTAAAAAGGTTAGGTAGTAGGTATACCTTAGATTATTCCTTGTCTGATGTAAAACACATAACCTTATGGCACCATCTAGTAGTGAAGAATCGTCCTTTTATGTTAGAGACCATTCGTTTTATGGGTTTAAATATAGAAAACTATTAATGGGTTTTGGGATCATGCAGTATTCAAAATTAAGCACATTTCCTCTATGCATCGATGTTGCCAGGAATGCCAGGTAATCATATATGGGACCGCGGACCGGTCTTAGCGATCTTACGACTTTCATTGCAGACAGTGCTGCCAATTTAGCCCTTGTTAGGTAATTCTAGCCCTTCAATCTTGGCATTTACTTCTAAATTTTAAGACCCTTTTTCTTGCCTTTTTATAAAATAGCTGATCCTTTAAAAGCTAAAATAATAACGACCCAGTTAGGGATTGCAATCCCGCACTGTTTCCAATCCCGCGGGATTTTTGCTGGATTGGCTTCGTAACAGCGGGATCCTGCGGGATCCCGCGTAGTTTATAGTTTTTCTATGGAATTCAAAATAATAAACTTTATTATGGTTATAATCAACTTTTTATTAAAAATACAAAAATCGACAACGCCTTACTTACTAATAATTGGCTAATTATTTTACCAGTTTGGCTACTTATTTATTAATAAAAGGTCCAGTCCAGAAACATAAAAAAAATATCAATATTTGGTAGAACTTTGTAGGTACTTTTGTACTATACTAGTTAACTAAAAATATTAATTCTAATCTGTATCTGAGGTAATAGTCATAATCAGTCTTTTGTATTCACAAAGAGTATCATATGAATTTAGTTTACTAATAGTCTTTTAATTTTTCTTACTAAATAATTAATAAAACGTTAGAAATATGAAATATTCAAATAATCAGTCACAAATATGAAATAATCAAATAAATAATGTCACTTCTCTTTTTGAAAATATGATCTCAAAAAAACAAATGGCATCAATGGTTTTATCTCCCAACCTACTTCTTATAGAACTGCATGCATATGTAGCCAGCGGCCGAAAAGGCTCTTTCTGCCTCTACACTTGTTGGCTTGATAGTTAATAAATAGTCGTGCAACAAAATCAAATATTTTCCTTTCACTCCATCGGTTTCAAATGCTGCCATTTCTTTCTTTAATATTTTATCAAAGTTTTTCTCTTTTGTAGTTTCTGTCTGTTTAGTGTAATCTTCATTGTCTTGTTTTAACTGCATTTCTAATTCCTTCTGTAAAGTTAAATTATTTTGCAGAGATTGTTGGCTATTATCTGTTTTTCATTTCTTGCCGTAACTTATCCTTTTTTGGCATTACAAATGTAGGATTGGGCGTTTTCAATTCTTGGTCATAGTTAATTGGATGCTGTAAGTAAATTAACATAGCAGGTCTTTCTTTCACTCTTGCACGTAGCGCCACGGAAAGTTCTTTACTTAAAACTGTATCTTGCTTTTCCAACTTCTCCAAAATAAATCGAAATGTTGTGTCTGCAGTTATTAGGGTAGACTCTCTTCTGCATAGTACTTCAACACCCAATTTAAAGGGCTGTAGGCTGCCAACAACATTTTTGGATTTTGTACCATTCTTCATCCGTAAATTTTATCTCAGATGCTATGTCTAACATATCAAGCAAGCTATTCCAGCGAGTGCGGCAGTCTAGAATCATCTCTTTTCCTGTATCTTCTTTCACATATTCGCAAGACGCAAAACAAAAGATTGAACGGCAACGTCGCTAGTAAAACGCGTTGCTGAGTAGATTAAAAGCGGCAATTTGAATAAATTTGCTCCGGCTGATACTTGCGGATTCGCATTGCTGATCCGCAAGATATTGCGGGATCCCGCAGAGCCTAAAATTGAGCTGGATTCCGCTGGATCGCGGGATCCCACTTTGCTGGATTGCAATCCCTAGACCCAGTACACCAAATAAATGAACTTGAACACTTAAACTGCCATTACTCATCCACGAATGTCATGCCCGGCAAGCGGCGATTGGATTTGCTGGTGAATTTATCGATAGAAGAAGCATCCATATTTGACTTGAGGAGAATGACAAATACTTTTTTGCTTAATTTACGCTATGAATTCGTCGGTGAGAGTGGGAAGTGAGAAAAGAGTATATGTGCGTGATTGTTTGATTTGTTTGCATTCCAACATATCATTTTTATATTTTATTAAGCAATTTTGAGTTTTCTATATTCAATAATAATTCACGTAATGGTGTGTTTGTAGTTAAATAATTACTTTATTTTCTCATAATTGTTAATTTTTTGTCGGCGATAAGAGGAAAAAACAACCTTCTAAAAATAATCCGAAATCATGGTTAACTAACCGAAACCAACCCAAAAGGCATAGTTCAGAAATGTGCATATTATTATGTCTATGAGGGGATCGCGATAATGAATAAGATCGAGTTGATTTGTATCTCTGTTCACAGCGGATTTCTTATTGACAATAAACGGACAGGCAAACACGCATCTCTGATTCTCGGTAATCCCATTGAAGGGCAGGAACTAATTCTGGGCTTCACTTTAGGGATCAAATTACCAATGTCCCAGACGATTGAGCCAAGAAAGAACACATAATGGAATGGAAGGGAAAACGGTCGAAAGATAAAGTGAAATGCTGTGAAAGAAAGAAAGAAAGAATCCTTGAACAGCATGACTGCTGGATAAGGGATGAAAGGCACTCAGCGGACTGACCGGCAACCTCACAGAGCACTACAAGCTCAAGAGGTATCTTTCCATCATAGTAGTAGAAGAAAATCCCACCTAGTCTACAATGAATCTAACACCGTCTGCCAAGATGACAAGGGACCAGTTTCAACAGCTCAACAATTCCAAGATTTGACAGCAAGACAGTCATAGATAGCAGTCAGGGAGGAGCGGGAATATAGATTTATGTTTAGCCTATCTCGCTAGGCTAATCATGCCATAAAACACAAAATAGGATTGCCCTTTTGCGTTTTAAATATATTAATTCATTGTTTTGATAAGCCGCAAAAATACTATCACATTATTAAATTGTATATTATACGCACGCTGAGTATGGCACGCAATATAAAACATGCGAATACCATTCGTGAATAAGGATGCCAATCAATGCAAAAAGTTATTTAATCTTGCCCTAAATCAATGTTTATAGCTTTATTATTCTACAGATATTTTACTACTTGCATGTTTTTAGCATGTTTACTTCAGAGAATGTACATCTTGCAATTTTACTCACTATTTAACTACCCTATAATGTAGTTCCTGCCTGTAAGACGGATTATATCTAGTAAATGGGGTTGAAAAGT
>MU183914.1:123076-168985 GCA_016904865.1 Pissodes strobi
AGGGTGTTCCATTTAAAAATATATCAAAGTGACCCCTAACACTTTTATTTGTTGTTCAATTGTTTTTTGCTGAATACATCCGAATTCGCGGGAGAAAATTACATAAGATGGCTATTTCAGTTTTTTTTTTATAAAAGTACAGGGAAAGTCAAAAAAGCGCCTTGTCTAGTCCTCGTTGGATAACCCTGTACTTAGTCAAAAGTTTTTTTATTGCATATACCTATAACAATTTATTTGTTTTATGTATTATATAATATTTTTTCAGTGATTTACTAACTGATTAAGTTTTATATGTTATCTTCCTCTAAACTCTGAAGTGTTGGATGCATTAATAAATCTTCGTTTTATTATTAAATTTTAAAGTGGTTTTTTTCACTAACCTCAATTAATGCGACAAAACACCATCTGACAACATTGACAACGCTCATTCGCGTCTACCTACTGCAAATTTTCGACCTTCGGACCTGCGCATTTGGCAGCGGCCCGGTGCCGTCGTTTTAATATTTCATTCCACGAGTGGTAATCCGGTCGCTTCGCTCGCTCCGGGGGCGCAAACAAACAAAAATAACTCAAGGCAATGTCCAAAATCAAGAAAAAAAAATGAAAAATATATCAATTAGCGGGTACGCGTGCGTGTAGGCTCAAAATTGCGGTAGGTAGACGCGAGATTGGTTTGTTATACTCTGGTACGAACACTCAATGTGTTTCTGTACAATCGATCTAAATCTGGTACATTTTTCACCAGAGAATGGTACAATTTTTGCAAAGCCTCTGCAAAATAAGGCCAGTAAAAGCCGGAGCGCCGCAGGGTATGGTTCTATCGCTCCAGCTTTTTAATTATTACATAGCGAACCTCCCATATCCCCCGGAATCCCATATTGTGCTCTACGCCGATGATACGGCCCGCTTATACGCAATTGCGTATTGCCTAGGCAGCTGAATTAAAACTCTTGGACCATCTCGACAGCCTGCTACGTTTCTGCCGAAATTGGAAAATTAGTCGAAACATCCAAAGACGGAGCAGCGATACTTATTACTAGAAAATTCAAAGACACTGAGATAACACTCCTCAATACCAATATAGGGTTGACATGTAAAAATCAGCACAAATTGGCAGATAAATCAGGCAGGGCTAACAAGGCAAAAAACAAATAATGTTGCAAGATTTCCAAGCACAACCCGACATAAATAATGGTTGGTTAATAATGCTTATACTAAAAAGTTTGACATGAAGAGAGTTATGGCCTCAGAATATTCAGTGGGAATGCTGGTATTAGTTCGACTAACGAGCGTTCCAGCAACAGGAACTAACAAGAAGTTGTACCCTAAGTTTCGAGGTCCTTATAGGATTGGTGCTGTTCTGCCCAACGACAGATATGAGGGGGAAGATTTAAGAGGCAAAACACGACGACGGACAGTACCGTAAACTGGGCCTACTTTGACATACTTTAGAGAGTTTTTTTTATTGTAACTTTTTTGTTAATTATCTGAGTCAACAAATTATTGTTTGATTGAACCAATAGGTGCCTTTGCAATATTGCCTGTAGGCAACAGCTTTATAAAAGCACTAATTGATATAAAAATATATATATATATATATATTTTTTTTTTGGTGTCAAAGTAGACCCATGCTCGGGGCTATTTTGACATGGCGCAGTTTTGTATTGTAGGTCAAATTAGTATCATTCGGGGGCTAGTTTGACACTTAAAAAATAATATATATTTTTTTTGTTTTATAGTATTTTGAAGGGTTAAACATTAAAAAACACAGATTCTCTTCAAGCTAAACTTTATTTAGTGAAGGTTATAATAATGTGAGAAAAGCGGCAAGTAATAAAATACAAAAAAAATGATAATGCTAACAAAAACAAAAATAATATTCTTTGAATAAAAATTTACATCTTCCTTCATTGTCCTCACACCTTGGACATTCAAACCGAGGATTCTTTGTGCCCTTGCTACAATTGCCGCAAACCCACTTCTCGCAATTGACGCAGCAAATCCAATCCTTCCCAACATAGTTTCGGAAATCACAGAGACAGATCGAACAGAGGTTTTCGTCTTGTCTATCTTCTCGCTCATTGTTTTGATGCTTAGAGGATGAATTTGACACCAAATTTATGAGTGGAAGGTCGTCATCTAAAGAATTCATCGAACTTATAGAACGGGCTGTACTAGAAGTAGCCTGATCTAAAGCATCCACCTCAGTATGATTCTTGGAATTGTCTAGTGAAATACGAGTTCCTGGCTTTATAGTCAATTTCTTGCCTTATGGCGCAATCTATCTTCATCAAAGCCCCTAGATTGCCTCAAAAAACTGACGTCTAAAATTCATGCAGTTCTGGTTTCTTCGGACGGAAGTCTATTTAGAACTACGTTTGGGTCAAATGGACTAGGGCCAGTTCCTCTAAAAGCACTCTAAAAGCACTCTGGAGATTGGTGTTATAGAAAAGCCCATAGTCTAAGCAGGAGCTTGGGAAATTGTTCCTTGGGAATCGTTCCTCGACGCCTGGATTCTTGTCTCCATCTATCCAAAACTTTTCGCCACTGCTTTTTGATGGGACCAAAAACTCCAACGTCCAATGGCTGGAGCAGGTGTGTGGAGATCGGGGGAAAGGCACTGATATAAATGTTGTTTTCAATTGATCTCCTCACAACTTCTGGGAAAAAAATGGGATGCCAAATTGTCACCCAAAACAACGACCGTTTCATTTTCTTCCCGATTGGCATTAACATGCGGTAGCGATATCTTAAAAACCACTGTTCAAATAAATTCATATCGAACCATCCGGATTCGCTGTGATTATATATAGAACCCACTGGTCCTCCTTTGGTCCAATTTTCATATAGATTTTTTGACTTATAAACAACCATAGGCGGCAGTAAATCCCCTGAGGCTGTTCCACAAAACATCACGCTAATAGATGTTCTTGAATGCTGCCTCACTCGCTCCACCCGTTTTCTTCCTCGTGGCACAAGAGCTTTAAGCGACCCTGGATCATCCGTAATGTTCGTCTCATCATAATTATAAATCTTATGAAGTTTTGTACTGGCTAGAACATCATGAATATTTTCATAAAACTCGGTGAGCTCAGTTTCCCTACCGATGCTCTCTGCTTCTTAATATTTGTAGCCAGACGAACGGAAAGTCCATTTCTGATGGCAAACGAGTTTACGAAATCAACACCCGGCACATTATTTTCCCATTGTGGTACATCCCTACCTTGTTTATTCATAAACTTTTCGGTCACACATCGTATATCTGCTTTTGTCATCGGGAATCCCCAATCACTAATAGTTCCCAGTGTTTCTGCTATCAGTTTCTCTTCGACCCTTGATAAAACGGTTGAATGCCCAGGATTATGTTATTTTCATGACACCCACGAACTTTGTACATCGCCGTTCTGTTTATTTTATATTTTTTAGCGGCCGCACTGGTTGATAAAGTACCGCTTTTAACTTCACACACGGCTTTTTTTAAGTCTTCTTCTGTATAGTTTTTGTATCCACGGGCACCCAGTTTCTTTTCATAGGTTCTAACCATTTTTACACAATGTTTTCAAATATTTATGCCACAATAACACCTCAAAACATAACGCAATGCTTACACATTGGCCTACCACTATTTACATTAACATAACCTTAAAATTTCCGACCTTCTCACTTCTACGAGGGACGTTGTCAAAGTAGCCCCAAAAAGTGTCAAAGTAACCCTCGAAGTCAAAGTAGCCCCAGTTTCCGGTAGTAGCTGTCGATAACATTATGTCTTGGATTACCAGTAAGTAAAGAGTGATTGGGCCGAGGGTATGTACGATGAGAGAAGTTTAATGATACTTACTCACCCGATACGTATTACGCTCAAAATTCTTCAAGATTTGAGGTGTACAGTGTCGAAGGCATATACAGTGGGCACAAGATGTGTCTTAGTCGAGGCATGTTATACAATCGAAGCACATAAGAGAAGTCATGGTGTGCACAGTGTCGAAAGTATGTACAGGGTGTCCCAAATTCGAGCCTCAACATTGGGATCTCGGAAACTAGAAGAGATACGAGATCGATTAAATGGAGGCAAAGTTGCGCAATTTGATGCTGATCAAAATGCCACCTTACAAGTTTAAAAATTCCGAGCACTTACGAAGATTTTTGGAAAAAACCGAATATTCGCGATTTTATTTTTATTTTTTTATGACTTTATTTGAATAGATATAACAAAATAAATTTCACATTCTCATTGTAACTTTTTCTTTTCTACAAGTTGGTGTTATCAGATTTTCAAACCGACGTTTCGTATTTGAGCTGCCATCATCAACTTTGTTTTTTTAAATACGGCCCTGGATTTTTTTATTACGGTCTTTAGGAGCTTCTAAGGTTCCAGAATCAATGATGTATCGCACTTAATCGAAAAATTCATATTAATGCCATTTTTCATAAGAACTCATGTGTTAGCGAGAGATAGAAAACAGATTTTTGGTAAGATCTTACCAGGAAATCATTAAAATGATTTTTTCGAAAAAGTGCGATACAACAATGAGAATGTGAAATTTATTATTTGTTCCAAATCTAATCCCACACAACTATTTACTTGGGTAAATTGCTAAAAATATAGCCTAGAGCCTATGGTTTGAGGGTTGACACTTTAATAATTATATGATTTATTAACCACTTCTTATGTTAGTTTTTAAGCTTTCTTTATGCAAAGCATTAATTCGTAAAAAAAGGTTTTTGTTTTTAATCCTGTTGAAAATCTATTTTCTGTCTCTCTCTAACACATGAGTTCTTATGGAAAATGTCACTAATATGAATTTTTCGAATAAGTGCGATGCATCATTGGTTTTGGGATCATAGAAGCTCTTAAAATCCGTAATAAAAAAATTCAGGGCCGTATATAAAAAAAACAAAGTTGATGATGGCAGCTCAAAGACGAAACGTCGGTTTGAAAATCTGATAACACCATCTTGAAGAACAGAAAAACCAGCAATAAAAATGTGAAAATTATTTTGTTATATCTATTCAAATAGAGTCATAAAATAATAAAAATTAAATCGCGAATATTCGGTTTTTTAGAAAAATCTTCGGAAGTATTCGGAATTTTAAAACTTGTAAGGTGGCATTTTGATCAGCATCAAACTGCGCAACTTTGCCTCCATTTAACCGACCTCGTATCTCTTCTAGTTTCCGAGATCCCAATGATGAGGCTCGAATTTGGGACACCCTGTACAGGGTGGCGCATTTTGGATGCATTTACGGGGTTTCTCGGTAATTAGTAAAGATAGAAGGATGCGGTTTTCGCGACACCGGGCTATTTTTTGTTAAACAAAAGATACCGTCAACACAAATTTCCTAGGCCTCTTCGTTTTTGAGCTACAGGGCGATTTTTAAAATGTTGTATTTTCGGGCACCCCTCGTATCTCAGCTACCTGATAACTTACAGAAAAGATAAAAACGGATGCTTATAGTACTTTTTACGTAGAATTCAGTGGCGTGCCCGAAATTTTTGCCAGAGATACTGTTTTTGAGATATGACCCAAACATAAAATTTTTTAAATGAAACACCCTGTATTTTTTTCCGTCGTTAAATTGCTTTAACATTTTCTATTTTTGGAAATGGTAAAAATTTTAAAAATGGCGAATTTAATGTTATATTCTTCTAGTTGGCTATGAATTGTATTTAAAAATTCGAAACAATACTCAATACAAATGTTGAATTACTTAAAAAAATATTATTGTCATAATATGACCCTATGTTATTTTAATACACCGGCTTGCAAACAAACTAGGCTTGAAAGGGCATTATTAGATTAAAGTAGGCCTTGGAAACAAAAGTTAAATTTAATTGTTATTTGATTTTTTGACAGCTTTAAAAAAGCAGTGATTTAAAAAGTAAAAAATGGCGTATGACAATCTTTATAAATTTAATATGTTTATGTGTGCTCTGTATAACTGCAGAATCTTCTTTTATATTGTCTTTGATGGTAATCTCACATCGGATCGATATATAGACATTTTACAAGAAAATCTTTTGGAAGAAACCCAAGACATCAATGACGTTTACTTCCAACAAGATGGAGCACCAAGCCACAATGCAAGGAGAATGGGTGATCTTCTAAACAGATATTGTCATGATAAGTGGATAGACACCAGTGGTCCTGTTAGGTGGCCACCTGGGTCACCTGACTTGACGCCTTTAGATTTTTCCTTACTCCTTTATAAAAAATCAAATATATAGAGTTAAAAGTAATAACGTTAATGAACTGCAAGTACGTTTTAGGAATAGTTTAAGGAATGTAACACGATTGCATTTATATAATACATTGCGAAGTGTCGAAAAACGTTGTAGGCGCTGGCGGTGTCTAGAAAATAATTGCTTGCACTTTGAAAATAAGAGGTAACCGAATGTTGTTATACCTAATATACTTAATGTAGCTATAATCAATAATTAATTAAATTCAAGTAATACTTGATTTTTGTTTCTTTATCGACTATTAAATTTAAATAAAAATAATTCATTTTATTTAAATAACTAGTTCTTGATATGTTATTTTTTCAATCAGTAAAATAAAGTGTATAGAGTATTGTTTCGAATTTTTAAATAAAATTCATAGCCAACTAGAAGAAAATAAGATTAAATTCGCCATTTTTTAATTTTTTGTTATTTCCAAAAATAGAAAATGTTAAGTGTTATATATCATTTTTATGGGAAAAAATAAAGGTAATTTAATGACGGAAAAAAATACAGGGTGTTCCATTTAAAAAATTATATGTTTCGGTCATATCTCAAAAACAGTATCTCCGGCAAAAATTTCGGGCACGCCACTGAATTCTAGGTAAAAAGTACTATAAGCATCCGTTTTTATCTTTTCTGTAAGTTATCAGGTAGCCGAGATACGAGGGGTGCCCGAAAATACAACATTTTTAAAATCGCCCTGTAGCTCAAAAACGAAGAGGCCTAGGAAAAGTGTGTTTACGGTATCTTTTGTTTAACCAAAAAGTAGCCCGGTGTCGCGAAAACCGCATCCTTCTATCTTTACTAATTACCGACAAACCCCGTAAATGCATCCAAAATGCGCCACCCTGTACACTGTACATTGTACTTATTTTAAAACACTCGAAGCACACATGCCACTGTACAAAAATTGAGTGTTATCATGTTTTAACTATTTTATTTTGTTGAGTAGTGTCGCTAGTTATGATTTTCATTACAGGGCCGATTGGGGATAATCAGCAGAGTAGCGTGGCCGAATCTGTAGGCGACCCAAATATGTTTATGAAAGACCAAGATGGATAAAGCAGGACGCCCACAGAATCGGCACAGACCGGCCCGGCCAGCACTGCCGGCATAAGTTGCTATCTACGTTATTAAACGAGATGCCGTTCCGCGCTGTTCCGATTAAATGGGCGCTGCCTTGTTTAATAACGTAGATTGCAACTTATGCCGGCCATGCTGGCCGTGCCGGGCCGGTCTGTGCCGATTCAGTGGGCGCAGCAGCAAGTGGGGCAGTCTCACCTAATGAAAGAGACGATTTATAGGTTTCTCTTCGGAGAATGTTAGCAATAATATTTAGTAATATGCTGTGTGATATTGTAGCATTTTCAAATTTTGGCATGAACAAATGCTACAGATTTGCTTGGTTTATGTTTATTTTTATTTACAAACACAATTTAGTTTGGATTATTCCAATATAGGTACAGTGTATGAAGTACATTACCTTATTTTGTCTTGAAAGTTATTGAATACACTTTCTATATTTACATTTATGATGTACTACATATTCATGTTATGATCATAACATCAAGGCGGATTTTTATCCCTTGCAGAGTCGAAGGTACTTGACTAGGTTCGGAAACTTCTTTGAAAAGTTCTTGTTGTGCAATCCAATTCGCTGGGCGATTAACTCCATTGATTTAATACTTGAGCTCTCCTTTTATTTACTCGGGAAAATGCTCACAAGCTTTTCTTTGATCTAAAAGTTAATAAAAACTTAACAATTGTTCGATACAAATGTAACCTCGAGTCTAGAGAATCTTTATTATTTTAAACCAGTTGTTTGCAGTACCTACCTCAAACAATTTGGAGATCATAAAAGTCATCTAATGTATTTTTTTTACTGCTAACATGATAAATCACCATTATTTACTCCATTCCTCAAATGAGAAGTCACATTTCTCACCCTAGGTAAATAATAATATTAAAAAAAACCTAGGTCAATAATGAAACGGAACCTAGGTCAATAATGAAACGGAAAATGTCATTTAAGTTTCAACTTGTTAGTTTGACAACTAGTTGTCATTTCGGATTATTTGAAAAATGAGTAGGAAATGATTAATTTCAAAATCTAATCAATTCAAATAATGATAAGGATTGTATCAGTGCAATTAGTAAAAAAATTATATACAGTATGACTCACTTTTCATGACTCCCCATAGTATTCTTATTAATAATGCGATTTTGTCAAAATTTAGATGGAAAGAAGGTACTTTGTATGTATGGAGCTGTCAGGAGATAATAGGTTTGTTCTAGCAGCGATTTCAAACGGTTTCAAACCATCCGGAGTTTGCGCATAACGATATATCGCTATGCGCAAACTCCGGATGGTTTGGAACCGTTTGAACTCGCTGCTAGAACAAACCTGATGTTACGATATCTGTCAGTTAGACAACTGAACTTCCAGGCTATCTGATATTTCGAACTATTTGAAAAATAAGTAGAAAATGACTAATATAAAAATCAAATCGAATCAAATATGGTAATATATCAGTGTTAGTAGTAAAAAAAATTCTATATATATACCTCGGTTGAGAAGGCCATTATTAACCTAGGTATATAATATACTATTATAATTCGTTTATCTAACTGTGTTTCGGTGTATTGTTTTCTTCTTGTTTTATTCATCTTTCGAAGAGATTTCGTGTTTTCATTTATCAAGTGTCAAAATGTCATTCACCTATCAGTCTATCAGTAAGACATGCACACCATATGATTTTGACAGTTAAATTAGACATGTTTAAGAATCGACGTTCCCAAGTAACGATTGACCGAGCTGTGACGTGGATAGTTCTGCCTGCGCTCGGACTGGCTATTTCAACTAAGTTAAGGGTCTTGCTTCTTTCTTTTTTTTCCGAAGCCTTTTCGAGGTGTAAATCCTCATGGACTGGTTTAAATAATTAGGGTCATTATTTTATGATATTTTTGCTACGTTTAAGTATTTTGACTCGAACCAGGGCCATGGAGGTTACCTATATTAGTTTTTGTTGAGTTATTGGAATCCTGCCTACACGTGAAGAAATTAGGATGATGTTGCTCTCATATTGTCGATCTTTATAATTGACTGTTTTTGGTTTTGGAGAAGTCTCTAGAATGGACATTGTTCGTTTTGTTCGACTGGCTATTACCAGGCCTTAGGCCCTATAGATAGTTCTATGGGTAAGATGAAAAGCTAGTTAGGTTATGAGTAATCATTTCAATGTTAGATATTTACTTTTTGCTAAGACAAACAATTGTTTTTAGGGTCCTCTCCACGGGTACCGCTCTGGTACACGTATATCGCTTTGCCTACTTGCGATATCATTTCCAGCGTGTTTTGGGTTAGAACCACTACTTGCGTGTCATCCCCTTTTTGCTTATCATCGGCTGGATGTGATGTAACAAATTTGGAAATGTCAGTTATGATTTGAAGTGCTATGGAGTTGCATGGACCGTGTACATATACTAATACTAGTATAAATTTGGAGAATAAATTTAACTTAGAAAAACCTACTTCATAAGTTGTAAGTCATACCATTTATTTTTATTTGTAAGTCTGTCTCGGCAAATTTAGATTATTTACAGATTGAGTGATTATACACATATTTTATTTTATATTATTGCGGCAGAATAAAATTCATGAATTTTAAATCCTGTGCGCTATTTACCATCATTCTAGTGACATATTATTGGGTATGCAGAATGTTTGCCTAACAGTTCGTACCTGACACCGTTATTGTTGATAATAGTCAATATTATGTAAGTTTCTTTTCTATTGCTTTATTGCTTATACATGTGATTGTAATTGTACTGTATAATTGTTGTTTTATATGGAGGAATCTCCTCATTAGTAGGGAAAAAATAAAGTGTTTATTTTGGGGAAATATTATGCCTTATTGAAAAGCTCCTCCAAAAATTACTTTTCAGCATTTAACAACATTATGGATTTTTCTTAGTTGTCAAAATTAACTAAGTGGTGCCCAATATCTTTATTAAAGTGTACCGAGGATCCACGAACCAAGCTCTCCACTGCAAAATTGGCTGCCGTTCGCATCTATAGGTAGGTTTTCTAAAAGGACTTAGGAAAAGTTGCCATAATATATTATTTTAACGGAGACAACTAAGTGGATTATTCTAAAATACAGAGAGGATAAGATTCATTCATATCTGAGTAGCTTAAGTGACTAAACGCCAGTTTCTTTGTTCTTTAATATTAACGAAAATATAAATAGTGTTTTGTCAATAACTCTTTTCAATTATTAGAAAAGCGGTGAGAAGCTGACTTCTGCAGTAACATAAATATTCCAATATAACTAATAAAAATATAATTTATATACGTTTTCAAATTTGTTATCAAATTTCGTCAAACTCAAAAGAATGTTAGCAGCTTCTAAGCGCATGGGCAACGTTGCAGTCCATGAAATATCCACAACGATTACGATAACACCTTCCTTATTTCTTCGTAATTAACAGAAAACCATTATCGTTAATAAAGTCAAGGTGATAACATTTTAGTACTGCACATGCTCACAATAACGATAACGATAACGATATGCTGAAGCAAGGGGTTTAAAATCTCTAGTAACAACTATGATGTTATGTTTAGTAAAAATTTCTTATAGGTATAGACTATTTTTTCATATTTCACTGGTTTGCGGATTATTCAATAAATAATGTTAATTCAAAACTGACAATTGAATAATTCCATTTTGTCGCCAAAGCAAAATAAAAAGATAAGAAGTTAAAAAGTAACTATTCTATTATTTGTTGATTTATTTGGGCTACAAATAGTGCAATAAGATTAGCGGATTTACTGCAGATTTGCTATTTGCATGTCATTTAAAAATTTTGAGTGTGCATAATTATGTAAGATAAAATTAAATCATAGCGCCATAAAGCTCATATTTAATTCCCACATTACTACCAGTGATCCAAATTTACTACCACAACAATTATCTAAACTGTATCGTAATAAAGATAAATAAAGGCACCATTTTTTCTCTAAACTTCCATCAATCATTCTTTTCTCTCGAGACATAGCACGTGTCGACTTTAATCACTTAGCAGTTTAGATTCAACGATTTATCCACAGGCACGATTTCGGCCAAGCTGCTTCAAAATTGGATAATTTCCACATTCAACTGATACGATATTTGATAAATTTATTATATTGAAAAACTTTTTCTTCAGAGTTCGTTTTTTTTTCATGTTTAAGTGAGGAACTTATGGATGTTATTTATGAAATGCGATAAACAAATAATTAAATATTGTTTTATATAAAACGGAAAAAATTGTGTGTATTATATACATACAGAACTCAAAAACTTAAGGTTCTCCTAAGATGCACTTGGTTGAATAATTTAGTACTGATTGATTAATTCTATGAAATTTAATTTTTCAACATTTAGCACGGATGTGGACTTTTGTACATAGTTTGCTAATCGTAGTAGGTACTTTGTGTATTCCACATACTATTCAAACGCAGTGCTGATTTAGCAGAAACTATTTATAACTGAGTTTAGTTCATTAATTGTAAGAGGGTAGCAAAGCACTTATGTATCCATGTAAAACGTTTCGCAGATTTACTACTGCTTCTTCAGCCACTAAAAAAAGAAAACCGATAAAACACTTTTTAAAATGTACCTACATATGATAAGGCTATTTCTCACCTTCAATTTTTAAATACTATTATATCTAAAATTCAATATTAATCCTTATATTATTCCTTTATTGACGTCCAAATTTGGCGTAAGTGTTTCACGATTTAAAAAGTCTATTTGATCATTATTATGTCACTTTGAAAAATGTATTGTCGATAAAACATACAAAGATTAATAAATTTGAAGCTATTGCATTTCAAGTTTGTGTCAAAACTGTCCGAAATCCGAGAATCATGAGAAAATTAATATTCAGGTATTTTTGTGGTAACCATGGCATTTAAGCGTCTAAAATAAAATCTACAATTTTTTTTAGTAAGTAAGCCACTGAAATCTAGAATCTAGATTTACATTTTCAACATGGCGTTTATGGGATTTTATTAATGCATTATAATATTTGAACTTAATTTGCTGGAAAGTGGATCATCATAGCGACATGAATCAAAAGTACCTTTTCCTTGTAAGAAACTCAACATTAAGACTGTACAGGAAGAAGCTTCAAAGTTAGTCCATGCCTTGAATGGCACAGATTAATAAATATTTCACATTCTCGGAAATAGTTTCAAGGTGCGTATCTTATAAAATAATTTTAATTTATTGTTTGAATTGTATTAGCAAAACGTAAATATTTTAAAGTGTAATTGTGACTTAAAAAAAATAATGATAATTGTTTCTTGTTTCATGCCTGTTTACCATGTGTGTCAAGACGAAAATCTGATCTTACAAATTTATCGTTGTTTATATGTATTCTTGTCATATTAATGGTATGTCTATTACGTTAACCACAACCTGAACTATTCTAAATTCTTTCTTAAAGGTCTACTTACAGAAACGCCTGACGTCAAGAGGAAGGGGGGGGGGGAGTGATATGTATGTATGCGAAATGTTGCTATAGTATGTGGACATACATATCTCGCTGTGTAGATCTTTGTTGTTGAAGTATATGAAAGGTAAAGCTCTATTTTCTTTGTCCAATATGTAACTGTTATGTATCAATAGCTAATATGGGAGTCGGTAATTTAGAAAAACGGATGTATATGGAAACACACAAAAAATATGTGCAAACGTAGACAACCCAGAGAAAACCCGATAGCTTTTTTACTCCAAGGATCTTTAGCATAGCATACCTAATATAACAAATTATCAGATATATAATTTTCTATGGTATTTTAGTATATTTAGAAGCCTTTTCTTTATAGATATTTCCAGGTTAGAATTAGCAAAAAAATGGTTTCGGATAAACGGGGACAGAGGTCATCGTAAATATTGTGTTTACACACCATGTAATACGCGGTAAATATTATATTATTCCGTTTTATGGTTTGAGCACTGATGGATGCTCTAGTAACTATGGGTCGGTCGACAAAAGCGTTTCAAATCGTCATTCAAAGTTTTAACTCAAATGATGGAATTCAACAATTGAATTGAAGGTTCCTGAACTACTCTGAACTCTGACCGGCGAAGCCTCAGAAATAATAACAACTTTTAAATTACTTTTAACATTTAATTTCTTTTGTGCAAGATAATGCAAACCTAATTAGAATATCTTTAGACGGTGCCTACACTTTGTAAAGCTTTCTAAAAAATATACAGCGTGACTCATGTTCGACAAATTTAGGGCATATTGGAATTATTGTCTACGAAAAAGTTGCAGTTTTCAGTATCTATATTTTAACGGAAACAAAGTTTCCTGCGTCAAATGTGTCATGGCTCTCTTGGTTTTAAATCTACAGAGTTATTTTGGAAACATTCATTTCCGTTATGCTTTTACTTATCAAAAAGGTAAGTACTGATCTTGATAAGATCTTTTCGGTTTCGTGGCGTACTCAGTTACCAATCTTATGATTTTTTAAAAATCTGGTACCCTATGTATTATTTTTTATATTCATTTAGCATAATCTGTGCTTTTCAAAAATATGTAGTTTTTCTTTTCATTTTTAAAAACAACTAATTTCGATACTTTTATTAATTTATTTCATTTGTAACGTGAATTTTGACAATAATAAACTAATCTGAAGATTAAACTCTTCAAAGGGTAATTTTATTGCTTTTCTATATTTCGAATTGTGTATTATTATTTTAAAAACGCAGAAAGTAAAAACAACCAAGAGCATTTTTTAAATAGCTTCCAAAGTAGCGGCCGTGTCGAATGCAATATTGATAAATTTTTGTTATTTTTCTAATTGCATTTAAAAGCCAAATCAACTGCCTCACGAAGTTACGCTTTAAATTCAAGTCGCGTCCTAAAACCCACAATAAATCTAAAACATAAAGATCGGGAGATTGCACAAGCTCATTGGTACCTATCCATCTTTGAGAAAAGTTATTGTGCAGAGATAGCCTTAATAGCCAAGAGCTGTGGCGGAAGCACTGTCTTGTTGAAGGAAAATGGATGTATAATGGAGTAATATAATATTTCCCAGCAATGCTGGAATAACTTCCTCAATAATTTCTATCATATCTGCCTCATACGCGTTGGCCCAAAATAAATCACGAGACATCAACCTCGAAGCATCCTTGTTGTGCCAGTTGGAAACTTCAATGCTGATTTTTTGCAAACATTGTCTGCTAAGAGCGATTAAAAACTTACGTAATTGAAAAACAACATTCGACAGATCAGATGACATATTTACCACAAGTTACTTTGGGGCAACTTTATATGGATGGAATTTATATTTTTTCAAAATTCTCTGAGCGTCAGATCTTGCTTAATTCATTTCCTCATCTGTTTTTATACATGATATTAAAGGCGTCTTGTCTTCTTTGACCTGTGTTTTGGGACGCGCCTGAATTATGTTCAACTAATTTTATTAGTTACATAATATCATAAACCTAACTACTAGCATTGTATAAAAATATACAATGCTACTAGTTAGGTTTATGATAATATGAACAAAATATCCGCAGATATGAGAAGTTATCCTAATGATAGCGCTTGCAATACATTACTCAATCAAATATAGTTCAGAAGTGTCTTGGAGAATTGATTACACTGTATAAAACACACCCATATTATATATTTATAAATATTATGAGGTCGTTGTAATTAAAAATAGAAGTAAAATAAAAGCAACTACGTAACAAAAATAAACTGCCGTTCATAACTTTCGAACATTCAAAATTCATGGTCCGATTTTAACAATCAATATCTTAACTAACAATTTTATGGAATTAAATGCGGTTTTCGAAATAATAAAGCCCAATGCTTTACAAATCAGCTGACTTGTACTATATACCTAAAATTATCCATATTCAAATTATACAGGGTTATTCGCAATTGCCTCACAAAATTCAAAATATTCACATCTCTCCCAAATATGCAGAAGTGATTTTTTATAGGTTTATGATAGCACAGTAGTCATTGGCTCCATACCTCGGGACGTTTTCGAGACTTTTCATTTATCGATAGCGTTTAAAAAATTGCTTAAATATCTTGAAAATCGGTATATTGGAAAGTTTGCCTTAATTTGAAGCTTCTCTTGTTTTTTTTTAAATATTTAAATAACATCAGGGCCATCTCATTTTAAAGTAAATGATTTTTTTTCTCAAAATTAGGCTATTATAATGTACATGGTGTCCCAAATTCGAGCCTCATCATTGGGATCTCGGAAACTAGAAGAGATACGAGGTCGGTTAAATGTAGGCAAAGTTGCGCAGTTTGATGCTGATCAAAATGCTACAGTACAAGTTTAAAAATTCCGAATACTTCCGAAGATTTTTGGAAAAAAAACGAATATTCGCGATTTAATTTTTATTTTTGTATGACTCTATTTGAATAGATATAACAAAATAAATTTCACATTTTCATTGCTACTTTTTCTGTTCTTCAAGATGGTGTTATCAGATTTTCAAGCCGACGTTTCGTCTTTGAGCTGCCATCATCAACTTTGTTTTTTTAAATACGGCCCTGAATTTTTTATTACGGATTTTAAGAGCTCCTAAGGTCCCAAAACCAATAATGTATCGCACTTATTCGAAAAATTCATATTAGTGACATTTTCGATAAGAATTCATGAGTTAGAGAGAGACAGAAAATAGATTTTTAATAGGATTAAAAATAAAAACCTTTTTTTACGCATTAACAACGTAAGAGAAAACTGAGAGTAAAAATCTATTTTCTGTCTCTCTCTAACACATGAATTCTTATGGAAAATGTCACTAATATGAATTTTTCAAATAAGTGTGATACATCATTGGTTTTGGGACCTTAGGAGCTCATAAAATCCGTAATAAAAAGTCCAGGGCCGTATTTAAAAAAACAAAGTTGATGATGGCAGCTCAAAGACGAAATGTCGGCTTGAAAATCTGATAACGCCATCTTGAAGAACAGAAAAAGTTGCAATGAAAATGTGAAATTTATTTTGTTATATCTATTCAAATAGTGTCATAAAAAAATAAAAATTAAAACGCGAATATTAGGTTTTTTTTTCAAAAATCTTCGGAAGTATTCGGAATTTTTAAACTTGTGATGTAGCATTTTGATCAGCATGAAACTGCGCAACTTTGCCTCCATTTAACCGACCTCGTATCTCTTCTTTTCCAAGATCCCAACGATGAGGCTCGAATTTGGGACACCCTGTACATTATAATAGCCTAATTTTGAGAAAAAAAAATAATTTACTTAACTATGAGATGACCCTAATGTTATTTAAATATTAAAAAAAAAACAAAAGAAGCTTCAAATTAAGGCAAACTTTCCAATATACCGATTTTCAAGATATTTAAGCAATTTTTTAAACGCTATCGATAAATGAAAAATCTCGAAAACGTCCCGAGGTATGGAGCCAATGACTACTGTTCTATCATCAAACCGATAAAAAAATGACTTCTGCATATTTGGGAGCGATATGAATATTTTGAATTTTGTGAGGCAATTGCGAATAACCCTGTATAATTTGAATATGGATCTTTTTAGGTATTTAGTACAAGTCAGCTGATTTGTAAAGCATTGGGCTTTATTATTTCGAAAACCGCATTTAATTCCATCAATTATTAGTTAAGATATTGATTATTAAAATCGGACCAGGAATTTTGAATGTTCGAAAGTTATGAACGGCAGTTTATTTTATAATTAAAAAAGGTCTCACAAATCTGCCAAGTTTGGTAAATTTGCATTGGTTTCTAATAAAAGAACAGGGTCAACTCTTACAAAAAATTTCGAGTTACATTATACAGTGTTAGCCAAAAGTCTGACCAACTTTAAATAGTTCAGGAGCCGTCTAATACATTTAAGCAAAACTTGGTGTATCGACGTAATTGATCATCGAGGAAATTGCGGTAGAAATGCCGCTGTTCTTTCCAGATTTCTTCTTTTCCGTGAAATAGGTAGCAGGTTCATTTTTTAAATACACTCCTATGTGCTTTTCCAGACTCTATTTGGGGGATTCTTTTGCGTTAAAGTCATCTGAAGGTAGGCAGTATGTTGTCCGCTCTCATTGGTAGTTCCGACATTCATCAGCCGCCTTCCTCCAGATTCTGATATCGTCCCTTAGGTGACAGAGACCTTTCAGTCTGTATGCAGACTTCAAGACCTCATACCAATATCTGCTACAGAAGGGCCTGGCGGCTTACGCGTGACGTCATCAAATCTAGGCAAATATTATTTACAGGCGGAAATTTAAATGTGCAATTTTTTCAAAATTTCATAGTTAAGTAGACAGTTTAGATGCAAAAATTTCGAACAAATATATAAAAAAACTTGTTTTTTTTTCGTAAATTTAACTTTTTTTATATTTAGTTTGAAACGCAATTGGGCTAATATAATATAAGCACGACTATTATGACTGATAATGCTTTTTTGAACTGTCAGAACCTTTTATTTGTTTTATTTGTTTTAATAGAAAAAAAGACTTAAATCTGGTTCTTTTTCATTTTAATTATTAAAATTAAAAATCACAGTCATCTCCTGGACTATCGTTAAAAAAAAAGGAAAAAATAATTTTTAGGTAAATCAGGTAATTTTTTGGAATTTACGAATTCATGCAATTATATTAAGTATTATTAATAAATATACAGTAAAAATATTGTGCGAACCCTTTAACCAATTTTAAAATCACCCAAAACTTCAAAATTTAATTAAATATAAAAAATCACGCAAATTCGAGCAAGATTTACTTCTTGATCTCTTTTGTCAGAATCGTAATGTACAGGGTGGGCAAATAAGCGAGGTAAGCGACTGTATCTCAGAAACCACTAATCGTAGAGACTTGTGGTAAAAAATCATGTAACTAAAGTGACCAAAAGAAAACATTGGACATAATTTTCAAGTTTATACCTCTACCGCTAGGGGGCGTAATAGCTATAGTCCGGTAGAAAAATCCATTTTACTCAAAAATGTTTTATTATAAGTTGATAAAAGAATAACACCACTGTAATCCTCGTGAAATTCTGCATCTTTTTGGTTCATCACTTTTGATTGTAGGGCATCAAATAAGGGCGAGCGGAAGAGAGAAGTCTGACTGATTGAAATGCTTATAACTTTAGTTTGACTCAACATATTTGATCAAACTAGGTCTCGTTTGAGAGAGGAAACATTGTTTATTAAGAACAAAATATACACATGACAAATTAGTTTTTGCTGCTCCCGCTAGGGGGCGCCAATTCAAAAGTTCATAGTTTTTTTTTAATTTTTCTCGGAAATTTCAAATATAATGATTTATTTTTTTCAGCAGAAACAGAAAGTAGATCAAATTTGCAAGAAAAAATCTTTAAACCGCATATCGATAACTTTACGCTTTCAGGAGTTATTGCCAGAAAAGCATTTTTTAACAATGCATGCATTGAAAAAAACGAATAAGTTTCGAACTTTTGTGGTCAAGCATGCCATGGCTAAAATGAAAGAATAATTATTAAACAATCATTTATAAAGGACCGAATTCGAATAAAACATTTCAATTTGATGTCCCATGTGTTCAAGCTGTCTCCCATCATATTCCACACATTGTTTCAATCTTTGTTGGGTGGAGAAAACGCTTCGATTTCAACCGCTGGTAGTTGAAGAAGAATAATTGCATGTCGAATTCTATTTTCCATTTCTATCCTTGTCGTGGGTTTGGTGGCCCCTATAGAAGTGGAGACACGTCAAGTCGGGCGACTTGGCCGACCAATGAAATAAGCTTCCCCTTCCTATCCAGCGCCCCTGAATGTTCTGGTCGATATGGTTTCGCACATTAATAGAAAGATGAGCTGGGCAACCGCCCAATTGCAGAAACATGTTTAGCCTAATAGTTTCCAATGGCACATCTTCTAACAAAATGGGCAACTCAATAATCAAAAACTCTAGAACCACGTCGCCAGTTAAAATCGAAAAAGTTGGGTTTGATAATTTGATTTCCTATAATGCCACACCACACGTTCAGACTCCAAGGACCTTGGTGCTGCACTTCCCGGATCCTTTGCGGATTTTCAGCAGACCAGTCCAGTAATGCATATTATGTCTGTTGACTCTCCCATCGCTATGAAAGTTACACTCGTCGGTATGGAAAAGGACATGGTAATTAATGTAGTGAATTTACCTGTAGTCTTTTAAAATATTACGGACAGTAGTTCATGCTATACCCAAGTCTGAAAATGCCTATCTGCCTATTATACTATATGTATGCCAGGACATTAATAATATTGTCTTCAGTTCTTCCATTGTGACGCCTACGGAATTTAGGACGACGAAAACTGCGTAATCGCTGTGTCAAGAGTGGAAAAAATTTGACGTTTCTTTAAAAGAACTTTGCTTTTTATTTCTACGGCCTATTAAATGTGAAAAAATATTAAAACATAAGTGTGAATGGTGAGTCCGAAGCCGAAGATCGTCAGTAAAAGGGCAAAATTTGATTTTATTCTGCTATATATATTTCCAAATTTTTAGCTGATATGTTAATTTAGGAGAAAGATCACGATAACTATTATAGTAAAACTGGACACCTGAGATAATCTTCGTTCAATTGTTGCACCAAATTTCTTAAAATGTTGGAGCAGTCCTAAGTCACAATTTGCTTTTATTCCCTATTGTGTTATTATTATAGTAACATTAATGTTATTTTCATGGGTGTTTTGATTATTTTTGTTAATAAAACATTTTTTACTTTATTCATGGCATACTTGACCATAAAAATTCAAAAATAATTTGCTTTTTCAATGCATGCCTTGTTAAAAAATGCACCTCTGGCAATAACTCCCGAACGTGTGAAGTTATCGATATGCGGTTTAAAGGTTATTTCTTGCAAATTCGATCTACTTTCTGTGTCTGTTGAAAAAAATTATATCATTATATTTGAAATTTCCGAGAAAAATTTAAAAAACCATGAACTTTTGAATTGGCGCCCCCTAGCAGGAGCAGCAAAAACTAATTTGTCGTGGGTATATTTTGTTCTTAATAAACAATGTTTCCTCTCTCAAACGAGACCTAGTTTGCTCAAATATATTGAGTCAAATTAAAGTTATAAGCATTTCAATCAATCAGACTTCTCCTGTCCCCCCACTGATCGATATAAATGGATGAGCGTAATGCATGTGTCATCTGAAGAGAAATTGATTACGCGTGGGCGAAAAAATGTGTTTGTGCGCACGATTCCCAGTCATATTTTTTGACACCTCGGCATTACTGATCAAGCGCAATAACACTCAATCCGTCAGTGAAATGTCAAAATCGCCAGCTGTTCAGCCAGGCGGTCGATTACTGTCAATTTTCCAGGCCCGTACCGAGCTCGTAGTTTCGTAAAGTAAAATCGAATTAGTATCGATCGACGGCAAACCGGACAAATGGAATCTACGGCCTACGACCAAGCTACGCCATTCGGTAATTCGCTATTTGCTTTTGTTCAGTTGGGATGTGGTTTGGTTAGTTTAGTTTACTTTAAACGCCTTTCAAGTGACTAATGCCCAGTTTCTCGTGTTTTTAAGAAGCGTCTAGAGATCAGGCGTAATTTTCGATGCGGCGAAACGAATCCCTGTGTCTACGTTCTAAACTTCCGCCTACAAAATAACAGCTGATAACAGCAAAACGAATTCATGTCTCTATACGTTGTAGCAAAACCAATGCCGCGTTGGTGTTAGTAGGCAGAGTGCTTGCCTGTCATTCTTGCGCTGCGGGTTTGATTCCCGTCGGTCGCGACAGATGTTTTGTTTATTGTTTTTTAATAATTACCTTTTTTTTCTTAATTTTGGGTTAGTTTGAGTTAGCCTTGGGTTAGTTTTGGTTAGCACTTGGTTAGTTCTTGTTGATTGAGCCCCCGTAGCGAGCGAAGCGAGTGGAGGGCCATGCAAAGCCATAATAATACCTATTATTCGTTTAGCCGCATCGAAAATTACGCCTGATCTCTAGACGCTTGTGTATTTTATTCTGTTTTGTCTGGTATTTACTTTTAAGGCGCCAAAAAACCCAATGAACCCATATATATATTCATCTATGATTTACTCTAATGATTTAGGCAATATCTGGTGCAAACTTAGTTTTTAATTATGATCTTTACCAAATTACAATGTTTGTGCAAGTGATTGATGAGAGTTGTCTTCCAAGTGAATTTAGTAATGTACTATGTACTGAAGAAGTTTTGATACAAAAATCAAAACTATTATACCAAAATACACAAAATAAATTTATAAGTACGGACCTGCTCACGTTCTCAGATTACAATAAGCATTGTTACAGTGCGCAAACGCAATAATCCCGAGATTTGCTAGAGTTTGTTTACATTTTGACGTCGTAAATTAGTCATTTCGGTGAAGGGTGATTGCTCATCCATTCGTATAGATCAGTGCTTCCCCCTCGCCCTTATTTGGTGCCCTACAATCAAAAGTGATGAACCCAAAAGATGCAGAATTTCACGAGGTTTACAACCCAACTAACCCAAACTAACCCAACTAACCCAAACTAACACACCCCCTAGCGGTAGATGAACTTGAAAATTATTTCCAATGTTTTCCTTTGGTCACTTTAGTTACATGATTTTTTACCGCAAGTCCCTACGATTTGTGGTTTCTGAGATACAGCCGCTTACCTCGCTTATTTGCCCATCCTGTACATACTACAGTATATTTTGTAGTCGGAAATATGGTGAAATCATTAATAAAAATTTTATTATATGACGAATTTGTAATTATGATTTGATAAATATATCAATCTTTTACATTTTAAGTCGCCAGCGCTATGCAATAAGCAGAAAAATCAAAATCTTTAAAATATTAGTTATTACATAGCTTGAGTATTGTTGTCAATAACTAATTAAAGACGTTAATTGATTTTTGAAACAGCCAGTAGAATTACAAACTTTATTAAAATATTTATTTGCCGAAAATAATAACGCTAATAAAAAAACACAACGTAAGTTTGACAGGGCGCTGCAAACAATTCAATAGATATAAATTGTTTTTCCAAAGCCACACTAGAGTGCTAGAGTGTTATAAATAATTTCGTCATAAGTTTGACTAAAAATACCGCAATCGAAAATATCGTTTCTGGCCAGCTTTTATTGAATGTGCGGCGAGAGTCCGCCAACAGTTGCCAAGCAACCAAGCAAAAAACTACGGTTCCTTTGCGCTCGCTGAACACGCACATCAAAGCTGTCGCGGTTGCGTGGTTCTTCTTATCGTATAGTTAGTGTTCGGTACCCGTAGGGATTCTGGCCTACAATAAAGGTAAGGCGGGCATTGATTTATTCGAACAAATGACTTCGTATGCTTCGACAAGGAGTGACATGGTACAGGAAGTTGAGTTTGGAACTTCTATTGGGAATACCGGCTGTCAATGCTTGGGTGATCTACAAACATGCTACCAAAAAGAAAATCGGCAGACGAAACTTTCGAGAAAATAGTACGGCTAATTTGTTCAATATAGAACCAGAAAATAAACCAAATAAACGCAATGCTAAAGATAATTAAAATTAGACGCAAATGTAAAGGCTGCTACGCCAAAGAGAATCGGGTCGTGAAGTTGCTAGAAAACAGGCCAACGAGATATTTACTTATTGTGACTCCTGTCCATGTTCACCGCAGATATGTTTACCATTTTTTAATTCCAAACACAAATAGTATTAGTTTTTATTTTATTTAATTTTTTGCGCGTGCATTAACATTTTTTAAGTTCAGTTTCTACTTATAATTTTTAATCAAAGAAAACTATTCCTAATATTTCTATGTTATTACCTTTATAGACATATTTGACTAAATAAAATCTGTTTATAATAAATTTTGCTATCTTTTCATTTATCCATATTAATAGACTTAAAAATAAAAATTTGCTCAAATTAAGAAATACACAATGTTTCCCAGGAGACCACGATATAAGATTGCCATTTAAATTGCTATTACTGGCATCTATTTATGGATGCCATGGCCCAGTATGAATTACTGCCTGTCAGCCATATATAAGTGCGTCCTGGGTCACCCATATATGGGTGCCATAGCTTGCACTGTGTTAAAGACAATTTTTCTACTTCTCAAAAATAGTATCGAAATTCGCCACTGATTGTCATACGATATAAGTTTACTATAGGAAAAATATTTTATTATTTTATTACAGTTATTAATTTCCTTCGTCTAAACACAAATCTTCTTCACTGAGTTTATCCGTCACGTCCAACAGAGATGAATGATGACGTAAGTGAAATGTCAACGGGTTTTTATAAGCATATTCGTCTTGGTCCCACTTTATCGAGACCCCAGGTGTTTCCGCGGCATCTCGTCCCAGTTACATTTGATGGGGGTTGATCCCCTAAAAATATACATCAGTCAACTAGGTTTTCTTCCTTTTTCCTAAGTGTTTAGTAAATGTATTTCCGTATTTTATTTCTCCATTCTTGAGATACACCTATAAGTTTTTTAAATATTAGAATTTATCTTGTACAGAGTGCTATAAAGAAAATTCATGCTCCGGCATATTTAAAACAATTTTAAAGGATGTTACTTACTTGTTAACTTTAGGTGAATATTCATATCTAATAATATTTATAATAGCTCATATGATTCAAACAAAGGAGTATCACTAACTTACAATTATTCAAACAAAGGAGTATCACTAACTTACAATTAGGATTCCGAAAAAAACGGTTATTCAGTAATATGTTGTCCGTAACTTCATATGAAAAATATATACATTGCTTTTCAAAACTAACTTAGCTCTTATTTTGTTGTAGAAAAAGCATTATGTGGAAAATGGTAAAATATATTTCAGTAGCTAAGTCATCTTATATAATAAAAAATTTATAAGTTAATATAAAGACCAATTCAGAAAACACATTGTGAACCTACCACTGTTGCTAGTCAGACTCTCATTCAGTAGCTGAACGCATTATACAAAATACAATGAAATTTAGAAATTCTAGATTCTAGCGGCAGCCATGGTATTTCAATTACATCGTAAAAATTAGTGACGACTGTCGTGAAGCTTTAAGTTTGCTATATTAGAATAAATTATCCAAATTCACAATGAAAATTACAGTTTAAATTATTGTAGTAATAATTCGCACTCTTTATATTTTTTTAAATTCTAATAGACAATTTTATGGCATTCAGCGCTATGGTACTTGATGTCACTCGGTCCAAAAATAACGTCACTAAAATAAAAAAAATTAAATCAAGGCGCTTTTAGGCATAATTTGCCTATCTAAATTGAAATATTGAACAAATCGTTTAAATTACTAGCATACCAAAGTTATTATCGTATTAAGAAAGCTAATTCTGTTACATTTCTGCGAGTTGTCGAATGTACGGAACACCATGATATCTTAAAAATCATATAACGTCAAAACTAAGAAAGAAAAAGTTAAGTAATAAAATATAGAATAAACATAAAAATATAACATTCAAACAAATCAAATTAGATGATCACAATGATGATCCTTAACACTGTTAAGAGTTTTTATTTCAATTTCAATTCTCTCGCAAAGCTCTTCTAGTTTATTTGGTTTTATTTTATACACATAAAATGTGTATATGAATTGACCTTATACGAATTTGTATAAGTTTAGTATAATATATACTTTTAAGTAGCAGCAGAAAAATGTTTCAAATGGTGATAAATTTAAGATATTTTAATTCACTGTTAATTTTTATCCCCACATTGGCAGATTCATGGAAAACCACTGTGTATTAATTGTTTTATTTCAATGGGGTTATTTTTGTCCTATATATCTTATGATGATGAATAAATGTATATTGCCAATGTAAGCTCATAAAACATATTTTCTCTATAAGCGGTTAATGCCTGATACGAAAATAAATTAGTAATATGTCATGCTGCCCCTCCATGTAGTCATGGGGACGAGCATTACCTCCTAGAGAAAGATCTACTGGCTAATATTAAAATTGCAGTGACGCCATAGCATCTAGTCAAATGCTTTTGCCATAATACTGTGAAAATATCTAAATGAAAACAGCTTTTTGACTCCTTTTATATTCCGAATTTATAAATATGCGAATGCTAACAATGTTCATGAGGTTACTGAGTTTTTGAATTAATTAAATTATAATACAATCAAAGGCCAAAATATGTATTAAACTTTTTATCCAACCAATACATTTTGTGTCACGGTATTTATTATCTAATCTACGTGGAATGAAAATAATATATCCCGGCGGGCGCGGCGGCATGCGGTACCTACATGCAAATTTGTAAAGCTGCGTTTGGGCGGCATGCGACTTCAAAGACAAAAATTCCGATAATCTCGGTCCTAAAAAAATATGTGTTTTTCAGAGTTGCGTATTTAAGAAGTACCAGTAGCCAGACAAGGCTAAATAGCCTAGCAATACTAAGCATAGAAAATGGATTTGACCAAAAAATTAATTTTGATCAAATAATCGATCAATTTGCGTCGATTAAAAACCGAAGGAAGACTCTCTAATGTTTAATTCAGTTTACAGATTTATATTTAAATATGCATGCACCTACTGGTTTGTTGCCGTTTATATATTTTATATAGCTGTTAATAAAAAATATACGTTTAATATTATGTATTTTTTTTACTAATTTGCTTATTACACAAAATATAGGTTTGTTTTAGGCGCCAGCGGATAGGTTTGCTCCCTAGCGCCGACATTTCTAGCTACGCCACTGGGAGGGCCATGCAAAGCCATAATAATACTCAACTTGGGATTTAGTCGCTCGTAAATTATGAGTCAGCTTGCCCTTGTGGCTAGTTTTTAGGGGTTAAGTTCGTAAGAAAATGGCTCTTCGACTTACTCAAAATTTTAGTGGCGCTAATATAACCATTATCGTATAAACCGATTTCTAACATAAACAACTAGTTACCTTAATGTTCACAGTATGCTTCGAGAAATATCGAATTTCAGTATATTGCGGTATTCCGTACATGATATATTTAAGATAACCGAGTATTTATGTATATTTGAAATTTTGGCATATAATCTTACATGGACTCACCCCCTGATTCGCTTCTGTCGATTAATATTGCCCCCTTTTTTCGCCTCCTTTGCGAGCAAGACGAGTCACTAACACTTTCACTGTTTCTTGAAATACGATTTCTAGGCATTTTTCTTCTTAAAACCAAAAGAAAGAACCGATTTACGGATCCGTTACTTGTCACCGATCGGTACAAAATTGTCATGGCGCATCAAGGCGACGAGCTCGAGCGGCCAGTGTCGGCTGAATCATTATGTTTTTAGATAACTTCTTTAAAACTTATACCGATTGGGAAAAAGTTGTATACTACAAAGTGTAATGAGGGACGGCGGAGATGCGAAGGATAATAAATATTTATTAAATCAATAATTTATAATACTAAATAAAAAGCAAATCACAAGACTGGCAAACTGGAAACAACGTCTTCTTCAATTTCACAGTGGTTTTCTCCACGAAGGAACTTGAAATAACCGTTCTCACCCCAGTCAGAATTCCATGAGTTGGCAATCAACCAGTATGGCGTACCGTCTTCAATACCCCATCCAAGAATTTTGATGGCGTGACGGCCTATCGAGTCAGAGCTTGTTGCTTGGTACACACCTGAAAATGTGTGTTATTTTAAATTACAGTTCATAGTAAGTAAGTAATTCTGTTTGAAGAGTATCCGAGCCGGGTATCAAAAGAAATAATTTCGTAGCTACTAAAGACAATGTATATAATATTCTGATTTTCATACCAGATTTGTAGCTAGGAAAATCATCGTAGACTGTGAAGGATGCTTCTACAGGACCATTTTTGTAAATTTCCAACTGAATTTGTTTCGCAGTGGAGAAAGTACTGACGTCTTGTCCTTTAGTGAGAGACTCTTTATAACTGAAGAGTCGTAGCAAGTTTTAGCACACTTGGGTGTAACAAAGAACAAAGAAGAACACTGGGGTCTACTTCCAGTGTCAGCGTTATGCGCACACGGTTCTAGAGAATAGTCTTTGCATCCTTGGGATGAGTTGTAGAGACCTCCGGAAACAATACCAGTTTCTTGCCAATAGTACCAAGGTTCATCGATACTTCCACCATCGCAACCTAATCCGCAGGAAGATAAACCAAAGCAACATGCCATCAGATCATCAGCGGATACGTAAACTTGATTAGTTTGGTCTGAGTGAATGCAAATTCTGTCAGACATAGCTTCGACGGCACCAAAAGCCTAAAATATCGTATCTAGTATTACAATTGAATATTAGTATTACGTTTGAAATACTAATATTCAATATATTGAAAACAATACATATCTAATGTTCTTTAATCTAGCGTTAGAATTTGGCCATAGAGACCTAAGGGATCAAAAACGATTAAATCAAAGAAATATTAACATTTGTTGAAAACATACGCAGACTTTTGAAGTGAAACTTTTTAACGCGCGCCGGGAGTAAAATTTGAAGGTCGCGACCCCGATCCCGACACACGGCAGGCGATTGCAACACACGGCGGGCGATACACGACGATCGATTCACGACAAGCGACACGACCTGGCGGAACGAAAAATATGAGAATATTTTTATTGTGATATCTTTGTTAGTTTAGAAGCCAAAAATATGGGATTTTCTCTATTATCTTGGCAAGAAGCGAAACTTTTATGAAGAATTTCTTTTTTTTCATTTAGGCCTTCCCTTTTTGTTAATTGAGTGGTATATTTAAAAAAAAACTATTTTTTAACCAAATCCGTTACGATATGTATAAGGCTAGGGCGTTTAAGTTTAAGAAGTTTCACTTCAGATATGCGCGCATAGTGAACAACTCTATTTTTATTATTTAAGTTAATTTTGATTGTCATAGTTATTGCTTGCTATACAGTCATACTAACTAACTTATGCAAAAATAACGTTTAACAAAAAACTAATTTTTTTAATATTCTATACTCATATAGTAAAACTACTTAAGTATTAGTTTCCCGTGAAGCACTCTGTCAAATGCCTTTTCGAAGTCAATGAAACATGTAAATACGTCGCATTTGACATCCCTCGCTCTTTGTATTAGTACTTGCAAGCTGAAGAGTGCTTCTCTTGTTCCAAGGCCCTCTCTGAATCCAAATTGCACGTCACTGAGGTGTTTTTCTAATTTGGTGTAACTGCAAGAGTGAATGATATTTAGGAGCACTTTAAGTGCGTGGCTCATTAAACTAATTAATCTGTGGTCCTCGCATTTCCTGGCGTTGGTTTTTTTAGGAATTGGGATAAATATTGATAGAAGCCAGTCCTTTGGTAAGTGTCCAGTCTCATATATGTTATTAAATAGCTTAGTAAGAGTTCTGATTTGGGATGTTTAAAAATTTCCTCATGCACATCATCATGTCCTGGAGATTTCCCATCTTTAAGTCGTTTAATGGCCTTTTCAACCTCTTCATTTGTTATTTCTGGGCCGTAGGGGTTAGTAACAGTCCGATCTTACCAGCGTCAAATATTTTTCGATTTCATTTATACGCCGCATTTAGGAAAAAAGATGCTGTGTATTGCACTCATCGGTTTATTGATTCTAAATTTATTGATTCGATTTGCTGATAATACGCTTGAAATTACCACAATTCCTAATGTAAATTAACCCTATTCTAAGTATGGGTTGAAGATATATTTGTATTGGCATTTATAACACGTCGTGACTATATTTATTTTAGTTGATAAGCGAAGCACATTGTTATTAGGATAGCTTGGTTTGATTTATATTACATTACTGTAGAACAGCCAGCGAACCGATTTATATTTTTAAGAATTCTGTTAATAAAACCCGCCTGTACGCTGCATTAAACTCGTCGATTCATATTTTATTGTCGGTTTGAATATTTCATAACTTTTTGGGAACCCCTTGGTTGCCGGATTCCAATCACCGGCCGATCATTTCTGAGATCGTTAGATCGTTTTGGGACCTCTGCTTCTACCTTTCCACTCGGTTGCTGCTTTTTTGTAACATTCGGTTGTTAGTCCCGAGTAATAGGAATGTACTATTCTTATAAATGCCGATTTAAATTGTTAAAAGTTTATCGTTTTGTTAGGGAATATTCTCTGGTATTTCTTGAATCACTTGATTTCAATGCAATAATTGTGGCTTCCGCCGTCATGTTACCCTCATAATAAACGATAACTCAGTAGTTTATTATCTTAGGATAATTATTCCTTGTATCGAACCACTGGGCATGTTTCAGCCCATTACTACTTCTTGATTCGACGTAGCTATTTTAATCTCGTAGAAGGAGAAAGGCAAATTGACGGAAACCTATCGAGAGTTCTTCTAAGATTACCTTTCAAGGCGAGAAGAAGGTTTGCTAGTATGCTAGTGCAGTCACATTTAGTATTGTGATTTAATACGACCCTTTTTGTTGGAGATTTATTGTGGTATCTCTTGGTGTGTTGACACGACCGATTTTTCGGGATCTAAATACTGTACTAGGTAAGCATTTTCTCTGGAATTATTTTTTTCCCTATTGCATGTAAAGCACGCGGACGACGCCATGACGCTAATGGTTCTTTTTCCCTTATTTCTAGAGGCTTTCCACGTTCGTCATATAAGACCGAGACCGTCGAATTTCCCATAGCCCTCACACACTAACGAGGTAATTATTGCTACAGATTTTTTCGCCTAAATTTATGATTTAATTGCTTTATCTGTGTTAAACTTTTTGTGCATAGTCCTCCATTTGCTTTGCGTCCCCTATGTTATCTTATCTACTCTATTTTATCAAATCCGAATTTTTATTTTAATGTAACTTTAATTTTGAGAGTATGGGGAGGTTTATATTTTCTTTTAGGTGTGACTCATACCTATCTTTTTTTATATTCAAGTTGTCTGTATTTCAGTATTTCCGTTATTTGCTGATGGTCATTGAAAATTTATCGATCATTTTTGGGGGGATTTGTTTTATAAAGAAAATATATTTATGCAAGGGGGGTGCCATAGTTTTTTATTAAAGAAAGGGGGCTTTGTCTAATGCGCACTGGGTTATTTCAGGGTCATACTAGCAGGCTAGAAGCTGATTTTTCTACCAGGATACTACCTTAATTAGTGGGCCACAGTCCAATTACAGGGCCACAAGTTCAATCAGTGGACCACAGTTCAATTAGTGGGCCACAGTTCCTTTATCAGCCAATCTTGACACCGAGCTATCGAGGCCTCGGCTAGTTTTCCCTCGGGGCCATCGAATAGCAGTACCTGTGGTATCTATAGGTGCTCGGCGCCTCCACCAGAGTTCGACGACCGGATTTGGGTATCGTACAGAAGCTTTATCTTTCATGAATTCGTTTGTTTATCAGTTTAATATAATCGCTCTTAATTTTCCTTCTTTTAACATAAATCAAACATTGACCGCCATGCTCTGAGATAGCTCATTAATTTTATTTTCATTTATTCACTGGTTTATCGGACCGGTTAATCTAATTGCTCTGAATTTTCTCTCTTTCAAGCATGATTTTTCTTTCTTTATAATATAAGGCAAGCATTGACCGCCAAGCTTTCAATAGTTTTATTCTGATTTTATTCCTTTTATTAATTTATCGGTGCAGCTATTAGCGCACGCATACCTAGATGTAATTAGCTCAGTTAACATCAAAGTGATCACTTCGGTTTGTAGTGTTTAGTGCATTTAGTTGTAAGGCATACAGTACCGAGTATAAATAAACAACAGAATTGGTCTCCGTACAATCTCCATATTGTACTCTGTTTATTTTATCAATTACTTTAATAGTCATTTCACATTCCTTTGTCTTTACACTTGAAAATTTTATTGTGGGATTGTTGCTGTATTTAAAAAAAACAACTTAGTAGCAAATATATTGTTCCTTAAATTTTAGATTGTGTTTTCTTGTTTAGTTGAGATTAAGTTCCTTTTTGATTTAATAAGCGGGCCTAGCCACCCTGCACAACACTCGCGGAGCTTTTTCAGTTTAGTTGGACAGAACTGGTGGCGCTCTAACGACCCCACTACCGGGGCCGGGCACTTGTAACACGACTCTCCGGGGATAGAGAATGAACATCTGTTTAGAGCGTTTTTAAAAATTAAAAAACACATTTTTATAGTATCAATGACGTAGAAAAAACATTCAAAATTAAATATTATTTCACCAACTGCTATACTGGCATAATGTTTGTCGAATTTCATTTTCAATTGTTTTCTGGCGTTTTTAGTGTTTTCGATGTTGGCGTCAATGTTATTAGATTATTCTTATTATTATCCTAACTTAACAGTATTTAAGTAAACCTGTATAAAATTATATGTTTTACTAGTCATGGCCTAAATGTGTTTTTGTTGCAGAATGTATTACTATACATTCTATTTTTAGTTGAATAACTTATTGGAAAACCGATTTCAAATTTCAAGTAAATAAACACACATATTAATTTATAAATAAAATATTGAATGAATAAATAGCAATGTATATTTTAATGTATTACATCATAATATTTTTGTAAGATGAAAAAGAATCTACGAAAGTTTCGTCATGTGTGTTTGTTTCCTAGTTAAAAAATAATAAAGTCTGTTTTACAATAAATTGTTCAAACTAGATAAACCTTTCATCAAGATCGAAAAATATGTATCTGCGCATTTAGGCCATCACTAGCAAACATATGTAATTTTATACAGATTTGCTTAAATACCGTTAAGTTAAAAACATAATAGGTTAAAAAAGTTGTAAAAATTAAAAGCCTTTATAAATGTTTGTAAATTAGCATATCGGTACAAAATTAAAAAGGAAACAACTTTTATCTTTAACATAATTCGAAAGATTGGAAAAAATAAATTGCTAAATTGACAGATTAATAAAATCACGTGATGTCTCTCGTGCACGTCATTTGGCATTATTTATTAAGTAACAACTATCAAAATATCGTACATGATATACTTATCAAAATGAGAAGCATTAATAAATACGCATGGAACAAGACTTACCCAGCATGAACCACAACTGGATTTGTTTAATTGAATTGCAGTTCGGCCAAGCTTCACGAGCATCAAAGAATTCTGGGATATCTTCAGTTTCATCGTGAGGATTAGCTTGGTGCAGCCCTCTTCGTTTTAGATTTGCCAGGCAAGACACCACTAGCTATTTTCTTAACCCTTTACCAATCCTCAACCTCGAAATTTTTTCCTGCTTTCCATGTTTTTGCCTTTTGGTTAATTAAGGCGATGCTTTCATCTGAAAGTGGATGAAGGTCTGAAACTGCGGCAGAAGGTGCAGCTATGGCGGCAATGGCTGCAAAAATTGTTACAAATTTCATTTTCCCCTGAAATATAATTTAATTTAATGCAAAGACTCAGTATGGAAAATTCAATTCATATGGAAATTTTTTAATCAAGCTGTAGGCAATTCGCTGCCAAAACATTGCTAGGGTAAGGTTATATCGGTAGAAGTGCAGTAAAATAACCGATCCAACATACTTCATTTTGACTTGGAAACTACATAATATTATGTTTTTTTTTTAATTTTTCGAAATATCCGCGACATTGTGTTCGGTAATTTAGTAATGATCTTAATAAGTAATAAAAAACACGGTTTCAAAACTATATTTTTTTATAGCTGAGAAACACTAGAGAATGCAGTGACTTACCAGGAGCACAGAGGGCTGTTGGATATAAAACGGTTTAAGCTGTTTTATGCTTTGTTATTACTACGCAAAACATTTTTTTTTTTTTGATAACAGTGAAATACCTCAACGTCAAGTAGCAGATAACGTTCTCTTAAATATGTTAACAATGTATAAATATGGTATTTATCATCTTAGATTAAATATCAGGATATTGATTTTATTACTGCACATTTTTCTAGGGTTTAGTAGGAATAACCGAAAAGCCCAACTTCTCTAAGATTATTCCATAACATCTGTCCGACATGCCAATGTATCTCTGAAACTACATAATCTTGTAACTTCAAATTCAGTATTTCGAAAGCCATCGAGATGTTAAGAATTTTTCTCAAATATATACCTACGGATGTTAAATGCCGCATAGTTCCTTCGATTAATGAATAATAACTACATATTTTGGAAGCAATCAAATATGTGTTGATTGAGGTAAATTAAACTCTAATATATAAAATTACTAATATAATGTAATGTTAATAACTATTTATATATTTACTCATTTATAGCAATTATCACGTTCATCTATTCTAATATGAATCTTACCCTAATTTCGAGTATTAATTATTTTGGTATTCTATCACAAACCGCTCATGTTTTGGATAAGACTGACGTCGGTAAGCTACTTGAATGGTTCGGAATTAATCCATTAATTTTTTTGATACAATTTAAGATAATTTTTCAAATATTTTGATTGATTCATAACAACAAACTGTAATTGAGTTTATTCAATTACGCCGGGCATATAATTTATCCTCCTGGGGGTTAACTTTTGAGCTAGAAAATAACGAAAAACTTGTAAAGATTATATAGCATTTTCAAGACGCTCATAGCATAAAATTCCTCGCTGCCCATTTTGTCTTATATTGCCACATGCTAAGATTATAGCTATATCAATGGTTTTGGAACTTTTCTAACGTACTTAACATATTCGCCTAACATATCATTTGCAGGTTGCGCTTTGCTTTGATAAATCTAAAAATTAAAATAGTAACCAGAAAGAGAACATGCCAAAAGCTAATATCCTTTTTGAAGGGTTGCAAAGCATATATTGTTTTAAAGACGTTCGTCCTTTAGCACGTTAACGACAGCTGTTGAAAATCAAAAATTGACGCCTGGGACCGGCATTTTTTTTTCTTTTTTTCGGCGTGAAAATTGACGGCTATGCTATTTTGGATTATTCCTTACAGTTTTCTATTAGTTTCTAAATCGTAAATAATGTTTGAAAACGTGCAATCTCTTGATAGCACGCTGTCCCAAGGATAGTGTCGTCTACTAAGACCCTGTGATATCTAAAGAGGGCTCGATAAACCGGCAATGTTTGGTGCCTCTTGTCTTATTTACAATATATAAAGAACTAAAAGAACTAGCACAGAATAAAATAAAAATAGCCGAGTTCAAAGAACGTCTGTCCATGAGATTTTTGGGGATTGAAACGTTTGGCGAACAACGTTTGGAGCAAGGAGAAGAAGCACCGCATATATTAACACTGACAGAAAGAAGAAATGACTTCACAAAACGAATGCAGTGTCTGCAACACATCTTTTTGTGTAGAATGATTTTTTTCTTGCCACAATGCCAAAAAATAATCATTTTCTTTTTTTCATTGTTTTTCTAGTTTGTATGATTTTATTTTGTATCTATAACGTTAATATTACACGAAGAATATAAACGAAAAACTTAGAATTTTTAACAACAATATTCTTTACTTAATTAACAAGCATGCACCATTTAAACATAAAATCATTAAGGACAAACCCTTCACTTCTTGGATTAGTAGTAATATAAATTTTTTAATGAAACTGAGAGACAAGGCGTATTCCGAATATGTTAAAAAAAACCCCAGGTAAATTACAGTTATATGGACAGGTCAAAACCAACACCAAACATGCGATAATAAGGGCGAAAGTTGCCTATTTTAATCAAATGTCTTTAAAAACCGGTGTAGATTTCTGGAACAATGCAAAAAACTTAATTTAACACAACATATGAAAATCGACTTAACTGACGCAAACCTCCTAAATAGTAAGTATTTTTCAAACTGTATTTGTAATACTAATAGTAGAGTAGAATGGGGCAAAAGTACGTGCGGGGCAATAGTCTCAAATCAAAATTTCCAAGAGAAAAAGCAAAATCAGACAACACTGCCACAATATGTTCTGAAAAATACCAAACCGCATCGGCCAGTGTTTTCTTGGGTGCCTAGCAGGGTGTTCTTGCAGCCATGAGGTAATTTATACTTTTATATGCTTTGCATGTAATTTTAGCGAATTAGTTTATAAGCTATTGTATCGTTGATTATTATTATATTTTAAAAACCAATTAGTGGAATGATCTATGACATGTGAGTAGGCTGACCAGATATACTCTTTTTAAGAGTATTATACTCTTTTTGATCATCAAATACTCTATACTCTTTTTTCTTGTCCGATATACTCTTTTTCCCACGAGCCAGAATTTCCGTCATAAAAATTCGAATTTGTTTAAAAAAGCAACCGCTGATAATCTGATTACTCGTTTGAAAATGCCTATTCGAAATTTGGCAACTCTGTGGCTATTGCGAGGAAAGGGTAGTTCCCAAGATGCATTCCGTTTACTATGGGCACAAACAATATAGCTACGCTATGGGTCGAAACAATTCGGCGAGGCTTTAGAGCCTTTGTTTACACTAGCAGCTAAATCCCACGCAGAACAAATGACCCCGGGTCGGCTCGAACAAATTTCGAAGTCAAATTAACTTTACACATGACCCTCCGCTCGCTTAGTGCGCTCCGGGGCCCAATCAAACAAAACTAACCACAACTAACCCAAAATTACAAACACCCAGGATCGTACCACTAGACCACGAAGCCTCTTGGAAGCATTTCGCTAAAACTTATAGACAAGGGTAAATAACGAAACTCGTTTGGGCCGACTCATGATCATTTGTTTTGCGTGGGGTTTAGCTGCTATTTTTGTGTACTATTTTAGAATGTCTAATATTTCACTTCACGCATAGCCCTCCGCTCGCTACAAAAGCACAACCAACAAAAACTAACCAACACTAACCCAAGGTATGCCCAAAATGAAAAAAAAAACAACATTTTGCAAACATAACTTAAAAATTATAAAAAAATTTGCTCTCCCACTGGCGGGAATTACTAATAGTAAACAGAGTGTATCTTGGGAAATAGCCGCTAATCCATTGCGTCGCACTTATGTCTACGCTTCATCGAATGTATGTGATGAAGATAAATAGATGTTTGCCGTACCACAACAGAGGGCTTCAGAGTTGCGCGCATTACATTGTTGACAAATACCATATCTTTAGGGTCTAGGGAGTTGCTGTCAACTGGTCCGTAGCTCAGTGGTTGGATGCAGAGTTTGCGATACGGCGGCCCAGGTTCGATTCCAAAGGCAAGGCATGTTTTTTTTTATTTTTAATGTTATGTGTCTAGTTTTTTCTTCATTTTGGATAAATTTTGGTTAGAGTCTGTTGGTAGCGCTCCCGTAGCGAGCGAAGAGTGCAGAGGCCCATGCGTGAAATGTAATATTAGACATTTTTGTCAACAATGTGATGCGCGCGCAATTCTGAAGGTCTCTGCTGTGGTACGAGTAACGTCTTGTATGAAGATACCGGTATTGAACAGCGTGCGTACGCGAGATAGAGGCTATGAGCCGAATCAATACTGCAATTACCCATGTTTTTACGGTGCAGTGAATTCGTTTCAAGCGGTCTAGTTATCAGAGCATTTGCTTGTCATGTTGGCGTCTTGGGTTCGATTCTCGAGTCGGCTCAAATATTGTTTTTTTTAAGATTATGCTTGCTTTTTTAATTTAGGTTAGTTTCAGTTCATTTTGTTTGGTTGCGCCCCAGGGCGAGCGGAGGGCCATGCGAGAAGTCCTAGACGCTTGTAAACGAACGCACCCGTAATCTGCGCATGCGGAGGCAAGTAAGCCAAAGTGATATTCCTCTGTGTAGACACGACTGTGTGGGTAACGCAATTTTCATTTCAGTCTCTTGTCCTTGTCTGTTTCAGTTATGAAACACGCATGCTAGACTCGCATTGCGCGTGGTCGCAACTTGGCAACGAACTTCATATTGACTGCGAAAAGAAAAATAGCAGTAATAATAACAACGTCACAGTTTATACCGTGACGTACGGTATAAACTGTGACAACGCTTAGGTTGGGCGTGGTCTCCACAAAATATTCAGGTGTCAGGTGTGCCCCATAATTTGGTCACAATAGGCCCCACGACCTTTTTTTTTTTTAACGACTTTTGGGTGCAAATTGGGCGTGCCACCCCAAAAAATTTCTGCCTCAAGCAGGGACCCTCCGAACTATATCTGTTACGTTACCCACCACATTACTTTGGTTATGGCTTTATGGTTTCTTGTATATACTCTTTTGCCTCTAAATATTTCTGGTCAGCCTACATGTGAGTGTATGTAACACACAGTGAATTTGCACGAATCTCATTTGGTAAAAAATGGCGGTAAATTTGGAAATATTTTTAGCTTGTGGGGCAAAAATCCCATTTCTTCACGGGGCAAAAATCCGTGCGGACTTTTGCCACATACATCTTGTTTTCGGATGAACTTGCATGTCCTGGTTGCTCGGAGAAATATAGCGATCCGCCAATAGAAGATTGGGTTCAATGCGAAAAATGTTCAAAGTGGTGGCACGAGGAGTGCAGCGCTTATGAAAATATTGGAAAATTTATTTCCGACTGTTGTGAATAATCTATTTTCCCATGTTTTTTTTACTTTTTTCATTAAATTTGAAATTTTGTTTTCGTTGTTTTTTTGTTTTAGTTTCTGTCTTTGTTACTATTATAATGTTAACCGCATGTTTATCTGTGAGGGACTTTTGCCCCACACATTTGAGACTTTTACCCCACTAGTGGGGCAAAAGTCCCATTTTGAGTCGGCTCACAATTTATTTTTTTAAGTGTTACCCTTTTTGTTTTTTCTAGTCAAATATATCACTTTTTGTACCTAAGAGGTTGTAGTGTTAGGCTAAAAACTAAACGTTTGGTTTCATTAATATTTCTGGCTTATGTACTTATATTATATGTTACGTGCGTCCTTTTGCCCCATTCTACTCTACATATTTCTCAAGACAAAATTGATTATTACAAATGCAATAAACATGAAAATGTAACAAACCAGATGAATTTTAATCTGATTGATGAGAAAACTATTTTTTAAATAATTTATAGCATAGGTACAAATGCTGTAGGTGAAGACGGATTATCAATTATTAAGGATCTTAGATTGTGTTTGCCTTATTGTAAAAAGCCATTGATAAATATTATTAATAGTTGTATATTCAATAATACGTTTCCTAATGAATGGAAAAAGCAATAATAATACCACCATTTTTCGACTACGAAATGGATACGAACAAAGAAACGTTCACGGTTTTTTAAAATTTTATAGTTTTTACTTCTCATTTGATGTTTGTAGCGCCACCTATTCTTGATTTGGCGGTAGGTTTCAATTCCATTGCTTACAGTTAGATCGATGTTATGTTGTGTTGTAATTTATTTTCATACATAATTCTACGTTTTATTTATTTCTATTACCCAATCCAATGCAGAGAATGGTGAGCATTTTAAGCATGTGTGCTGGTTATTTGTTGGACACTTACATGGATGACAAATTGTTCGAAATATTTGGTTCGCTGTTCTCAGCATTTTGATTTCTGTTTAAACACGACAGTATGTAGGAGTAAATCACACTGAGCTTATCTAAATCTTTTCTTTTATTGATGCAGTTGTTTGCTAAGTGGAATTTCACCATTTCTAAGAATTGTATTTTTGTTGTGATACTCTCAGTGCCAATCACTTCAACATCTGTAAAGTATATATTGTGCTTAGTTTCTGATAGGGCGCTAGATTTTTATTTAATCTGCAGTCACTTTTCAATACAGTGGATGTTTGTCCTATATAATTCTTTTTCACAGTCAATACATTTAATTTTATATACTACACTTGATCTCTTCAGAGATTCATCAGAGTCTTTTAGCCTGGAGAAAGTATTGCCTATTTTCATAGTGTGCTTACCACAGATTTTAATATTAATTTGTTTTGTAAGAAATTTCTCTAATTTGTGTGTGAGTTCTTTATCATATGGTATAGAAAAATAATATTTCGGCTAATTTACAGTAAGAAAAGCAGATATGTCTGGAGAGATAGCTAAATTATACTGATTGTTGTTGTCTTGATCAGATGGTGAATGTTCAGTTGGCGTAATAGCCATTAAATGTGACTTGCATACAAGATTTTGTCCACGACCAGTCATATTAATAAAAAATAAGTACTTAAAATTAACTAAGTAAATAGTAAATATGAATTGTCAATATTGAAATCTTTCAAATATGTCTTTAATATTGACCGAATATTGCAGTGATGTTGAATTTTTATTGGTTATAAACGATGAAATGAATCTCATGAATATTATAATCTATTAAATAAGAAATTAATATTGATTGTTTCTTTTCCGATAAGATGACTTAAGTATCTCTTGAACCTGCGTATTCTAGTTCTCTCACCTCTTTTAGAATTGAATGTATTATCTTATCTTTTAAAGTGGAATATTATTCATGTCTAGTACCTCAATTGTAGTAACATTTTTTACGTTTATTCCAATAAAACGAATTCCTTTTAAAACTGTTTACGTAGTAAATTAATGATTCGTCTTTTCTGCTTTTCATTATTTGTGAGAAATAAAAATATTTACGTAGATATTTATATTTATAGGTACAAAGATATCAAAGGATTTAGTGAGTGCTCTAATACTATCTTTGACCGTTGATTGAAGCGCTCTTCAATCAACGCTTTGACTTAATCATGTCACTGCCGTGTGTTCGTAGACATGCTACGTTTCTTAAGAAGCCAAATAGAAAAAATCAAATAAAAATAGATATTTACTATCGTCATTATACTATAATACTGAGAAAAAAAAACAGATCACAAGACTGGCAAACTGGAAGCGCCGTCTTCTTCAATTTCACAATGGTTTTCTCCACGGAGGAACTTGAAATAACCATTGTCACCCCAGTCAGAATTCCACGAGTTGGCAATCAACCAGTACGGCGTATCATTTTCAACACCCCATCCAAGAATTTTGATGGCGTGACCACCTACTGAGTTAGAGCTTGTTGCTTGGTAGACACCTGAAAATATGTGTTCTTGCAAATTCCAATACATATTACTAAAGTAATTCTGTTTGAAGAGTACCCACACCGAAAATCAATACAAATATTTTTGTAAGTACATACTAAAAACTATGTATATAATATTCTGATTTTTTTTTTAAATATTTATATAATAGAATTTCGAGATATTTTTACCAGATTTGTAGCTAAGGAAATCGTCGTAGACTGTGAATGATGCTTCTACAGGTCCATTTTTGTAAATTTCTAACTGAATTTGTTTCGCATTGGAGAAAGTACTAACGTCTTGTCCCCGAGTGAGAGACTCTTCATAATTGAGTGATTTGTCGTAGCAAGAATTGACACACTCGGGTGTATCAAAGTCTAGGGAAGAACACTGAGGTCTACTTCCAGTGTCAACGTGATGCTCACAAGGTTGAAGAGAATAATCTTTGCATCCTTGGGATGAGTTGTAGAGTCCTCCAGTAACAATGCCAGTCTCTTGCCAATAGTACCAAGGTTCAGCGACATATCCCCCATCGCAACCAAATCCGCAGGAAAATAAACCATAGCAACAGGCCGTCAAATCATCAGCGGACACGTAAACTTGTTTAGTTTGGTCTGAGTGAATGCAAATTCTGTCAGACATAGCTTCGACGGCACCAAAAGCCTAAAATGTGATATAAAGGATAATCATTATTAAATATTGATGTTAGCTAATGTGATTATCTGCCACTGGGTCTCCAGAATGTCAGCACCCCGGCTGTGAAATTATAAGATTAACAATTTCTTAAAGTTGCATTGGTTGGATAAATCAGTAAGATTTGATATCTCGGAAGAGATGCTTGTATTTAATTGTAATAAATCGTGTTTGGAGCTAATTTCTATATTATATTTAGTATTATTAAACTAAAATTACAAGAATAACAATGGTCAACGCCCAAGTAGTCCAGGCATCGACGCAATCCATTTCGACAAGTACGCAGGTTGCGCTTACGCTTGGTCTTAATGCAATTAGTGCTACATCGGCGCAGATCAGAAATTTAAGCTTTGAACCAGCGGATGCTCTTCTTAATATGGTTAAATGGATGGATGACGACGAGAATTCATCATTCGCATACTTTAATTGACGACGCACTTCGACGAGATTTGCTCGATTTTATGCAAATTGGAAACTCATTCTGCTTGATTGGGCTTTGGTTCGATGTGACTTTTTGTTTCCTGAGTAACCCTGCTACGCAAGTGCGCGCATATCTCGGGATTGTGGGTTCGAATTTTGACTCTTTAGTGGACCATGAAAACGCTGTTAAGAGTGTTGGCTTACTCAAAACACTCGCTTTATATGGTCGATTCTATTACCTATACTCTCAATAGGGTGGCTTCAATATCATATCTACTAGACACAGGTGCAGATGAATCGATATTTCGCGAAAAAGTAGCAACAAATTTATATCTAAAATTTTTGTCAGATATTCAGTGTTATACTGAAATGGGAAAACGTATAAAACCCGTTAGTCGCAAAACGCTATAACCCTTAAAATTGATTTTTTTAATTGTCCAAAATCGATTTATTCTCGGAGGCGACATATACGCTATTATTAGACTTAACCCTTTCGCTGTGGCCCGCTTGAGCCGGCATTAACTACCTGAGTGCTGCGCTAATATGCGTCATCAGCACTTTAAGGGTATAATTTATATTTTTACCTTCATATTTGATTTCATTTTAGTATTTTATGGTTAGTATTACTTTATACGTTTAGTTAAATCATTTATAAAAACAAACAAAATACTTTAAATAACACTAGGGAACAATGAGCAAACATCAATCGAGATTAAAATTTCACGTTCCTTAAGGTTCGTACCTTTAATTTTGTTTATTAAATTCCTTAGATTTCATAAACAAAATTAAAGGTACGAACCTTAAGGAAGGTGAAATTTTAATCTCGTTTGATTTTTGCTCATTGTTTCCTAGTGTACCAATCCCACAGACCTTGCAATACCTTGGTGAAGTACTTGAGATGAACAGTTTTGATAACGAAATCAAACAAGAATTTTTAACTTTAACCAAACTTTGTATGGATCAAAATTATTTTCAATATAAAAATAAGTATTACCAACAACTTGAAGGCACGGCAATGGGCAACTGTTTATCGCCGTTCTTAGCTAACCTTTTCATGAGTAAATTTGAAAATGAAATCAGTCAAGAGTTCGAATATTTTCCAAGGGTATGGTACAGGTATGTGGATGACATTTTCGCGATTTTCGACACAAAAACCGCTAATATCGACGATTTTGTAACCAAATTAAACAACCATTTCCCCACCATTAAATTTACTTATGAAGTCGATAATAACACACTAGAATTTGATATTTATAGAAAAAGTACTGCCACTAATCGATATATTCCTAATGACTCCTTCCACTGCGACCAACACAAAATGGCCAGCTTTCATTTTTTGGTACATCGTATGGTTAACTTTCCTCTCAGCAGAGAAAGATTTAATAATGAAAAGGAGACAATTAAGAATGCAGCGGAAGTTAATGGTTTCAATACTAACTTAATAAATAGACTAATTAATAGGCATTTGTTTAGAAAGATCATTCGTGATTCCACTTTTTTCGTCAATCAGGATGAAAATACAAAATATGTCTCGATACCATATAATCCTCAGTATTCCAATGGACTCCAAAAAGTCTTTAAGGAAGTAGGTTTAAAATTAGTATACCAAACTCAGTTCAACATTAAGAAATTATTAGGTGGTCCAAAGGACAAAATTGATATACTAGAAAGAAGTGGATTATATGAAATTGGATGCATGGATTGTAACCAAAAATATGTTGGGCAAACTAAACGATCTATACAAACGAGAGTCAAGGAACACATAGCTCATTTAAAGTATGGTAGAACAGAAAAATCAAGTGTTGCCGAGCATGCTTTTGATAATAATCATAGAATAACAATTAAAAATTTAAAATTAATTTTTAATATAACTGATAGGAGATTATTAGACGCATATGAAAGTATGGAAATCATTAAATGTAAGAATAGTTTAAATAGAGATAGAGGGCCTATTCCGTATAGTCCATTGTATTGGTTGATCGAGCGTGACTAGTAGGTTTCCAGGATTGGTCCCTTTGGTTCCGCTTGATTAAGCAAACATTTAGTATAAAAGCGAGTTAGGTAGAGTTTTAAATTTAATTTTAATCATCTCCTGATTATGCTAACATGGTTAGCGAAACGCGCGTCGAGTCCAATAATTCTGTTTCGGTATTGTGGATAAAACTCCGTTTTAGTATTTAATACCTCATAACTTTTCCCAGAAAAGTGTGCAAAATTTGAAAATTGGTGTGCAACATTGTGCAAAGTTAGTTGAACCTACCAGCATCAAAATTTTAAAACTTTTTGACAAACGGGGGGGAAAATGCAAATCTTTTAACACCTCATAAAATAGGTGTGCAAAATTGTGCAAAATTAGTAGAACCTAGCAGCATCAAAATTTTTCCTCATTTTGACAAACGGGGGGAAAATTCAAATTTTTAACACCTCATAACTTTCCCCAGAAAAGTGTGCAAAATTTGAGAATAGGTGTGCAAAATTGTGCAAAATTAGCCGAATCGAGTGGCATAAAAAATTTCCATTTTGTAACAGTTTGTAACGGTCAAGTTTGCCCTCCGTATAAAAAGTAGCTCTAGTTTTCCCTGTGTGAGTGTGCAAAATGTGTGCAAAATTATGCTTCATTTATTTTTGAAATTTGTTTAATACGGGGGGCAAACTTGACCGATCCAATTAATTTGTGCTTACATACATTCGACGAAAATGATTTGGTTTTATCAGGATGGGACGAAGAGATAATGCGAAAACCATAATAAGAGACGGACCATAACAAATGCCAGGTGCAGCAACGAACGAAAAATGAGAGATAACGCAAAAAACTATCGAAGACGGTCTTGCGAACCTACAGCAAATAGAACGCGTAATTCGCACATTACTAAATGACATGCCAACCATTTTGAATGACAAAGATGAAAACAATTGGACCCGAGCACTTCCTGACATCGAAGTTGATTTAAAATTACTGCCAATAAATCAAATTGGTACGAACCTTGGATTTTAATGTTTGGCGAAAATAAAAATACCTAAAGGCTGATAATCAGCTGTTAACCGACATACCATTTTATAACGAGGCCGTCGGCGTCGGTCGATACAGATGTGATCCGGCAAAAAGTAAACACTGAGCAATCGAATAATTTCAATACGAAGCGAGTTAAAGCAGTGCCGTATACTGTTGGCGAAAAAGTGGTTCTAGAAGACAGTCACTTGACATGTGAAGGGAAATTGAAAAACTTTCAAGGTCTATTTGAAGTACGCATTGTTTGCGCAACAAACGATATGCGACAAAGGCCGCAAAATGTACAGGTTTGGATGAGGTAAAGAAGGTTCTTGGAATAAAATTTAGGTACAGATCCCCAAAACAGTTTTTGGGCTATATAAGATCCCTGAAATTATATTCAGGCTAAAATAAAAACATCATTTTGGACAATATGGTTCCCAAATTTGTGTAAGCAAAAATAATTAAAGCCTTTTAGGCTGTGGAGATCCTATACTGGCCAAATAATGGCATTTAATGTCAAGCTGTTCACTTTGCATAATTACATGTCTATTATTTGAAATTTGACTGCAATATGTTTATTCTGTTTTTTCTTTTCTTGTCTTTCTCCCCATTGTCAGGAAAGCCGAGTAAGTTTATGTGATTTTCCACCACTTGGTCTTTTTATGCCACCCTGGGTTGGAGCAACAATGGCAGTACTTTCACTGTGAATATTATAAGATTAAGAATTTGTTAACATTGCATTTCTTATATAAAGCAGTGATATTTGATACGTTGAAAGACAAGCTTGTATTTAATCGTAATAAATCGTGTTTAGTTTTATTGAAGTTAGATTTCATAAAAGTTAACATTGATGTTGCATTTTGCTATTTGGAACATACTCATAAGTAAGAACCAGCATAAAGAATCAAAAACGATTAAATAAATAATTATGAGTAGTTTTTGCTATACAGTAATACTAAATCACTTAAACAGAATATTCTTTATTTTTCAATTAATAATACTCTTTAGTACCTAACTTCTATTTTGCGATTTATTTTACAATACATTTTTAGCTTAACTTAATCAAACCGGTATAAAATTATGTATTTACCTAAAATCATTGCTTAAAAAGAGTTAACCTTCCAGCGGGCGCGCTGTCGCAAATTTTACGACAAATGCACCTTATCGCTTCCCCCACTTTTACCACTTAGTCGCAAGCGTCGAGCTCCGAGCTATTCGAAGGTCAGTGTCTCTCTAAACTATAGACGTACCGGTTGTGCTTAGTAGTTTTTGTTATTCATTGATATTTGGGAATTTCCTTTAATTGTAAATTTTACGACACGCGCCTTAAAGTGTAAGTATATTAAATAAACTATTTTTTCTCATTTATATCGTTTCTTTTATAGCTAAATGTATTTTTTTGTTTTAGACGTGTTTCATCATGGCTCGTAGGCCGCTTACACAAAATGAACTAGAAGAAATTGCTCGAGATTTATTCGAAGAGCCAGAGCAAGATAGTGAGACTTACTTTCCCTCGAGTGACAGCGATTTTTCGGAAGAAGAAATCGAGCAACAAGCTGAAGAAAGTGCTTCCGAACAAGAAAACACTTCAGGCGAATCTGAAGAAGAGGACGAAACAATGGAAGAATTTTTCATTGGAAAAAATAAATCTACAAAATGGCGAAAGGCAACTTACCGTGTTTCTGGAAAAACCAAGGGGATAAACGTAGTCACAGTCCCCACTGGCTTGACTCAAAAAGCTCTTGGTATTGAAAATGAATTAAATGCGTTCTTCCAAATTATCGATGT